>JAOTRA010094926.1:0-11609 GCA_026260255.1 Pseudolaguvia tuberculata
TGGCCAATTTAGACTCACCAATCCACCTAATGTACATGTTTTTGGACAGTGGGAGGAAACCGGAGTGCCCGGGGGAAGTAACTACTACTAAATCATTTAATAACTATAATAACTAATAAGTCTTAATCAAAGGAGGAAAATTTTACAGATCCTTTACTTTGTTGCACTTTGTTGCTACCTGGCTCCTCAAAAAAAGAAAAATAAATTATGATCTTTCTACTAGTTTAGGCTGATTATCACAAATCTTGATACCTGTTTAATACCATTACAGGATAAATGAATCATTCTTGCTTCTAGCACTTGTGTCTCACTGTGCCAGCACCAGAATAAAATATTAAACTTATTTGCTATAGACTCTGGGGATGTGAGTCCGCATTTTGAAAAGGGCAACTGAAATTCATGGAAGAGATGGTGTGAAGGGTTGCCTGGAAACTAATTATCTTACCAGATTGATGTGTAATAGAAGCAAAACATCAGAACTATTTGTCTCCTGCAAGTTTAACAAAAATGTTATAATATTTAGCTGTCATTTTTTTTCAGAATAAAAATTGTAGGAAAGTCATTGTCAAAAGTAAACTTAATCTCAGAACAAACAATGAGATTCTAAATAGATGTGCTGCAATGGACTGGTGGCCTGTCCAAGGTTTCCCACCCTTTGCCCTATGTGCGCTGGGATTGCCAAATTAGGGAATAAGTAGGTTAGAAGATAAATGAATGAATGAAATAATGAATGAATGATAGATGTTGGCTTGCGGTTCCCTTGAAATTATGGTGAAACTAGCAGCCAGTAAACAATTTGTTTGTTGATTTATTTCCTTCTCCACATTCCACACATTGGCTTTGGTAGAATGAATTCAATTAAAATCAACTAATACAGAGTGATCAAGCAGCCAGAGTGTGAAATGATGGTCATTTGACTTTCATATGGAACCTGAGGACATGCTGCATCTTCATCAAATCCTGTGTGTCTCAATCAATCCCTCTGACTGTGCACTCAATGCTCCAGGATGACCTCACGGTAAGAGCTAGTGCTGTTTCAGCAACCCAGAGTAAGTCCCTTAGCATTCCCGCTCATTGCTGCATATGTATTTCTAAACCTAGTTTCAAACCAGTGCTACTTTGGTTTCTTTTCATCTTTGATGAAGTCAAATTTAAAACAGCACTTACTGAAGATAGAAATGTGATTTGATTCCTTAAGCGTTTTAAAAAGTTGTCGTTTGCATAGATTAAAAATAAATAAGCGCCTTCACTGCGTTACCACCTTTAAGACAAAAGCTATGCAGCCAAGAGATGATCAAGAGCACTTTCTAATAATGTGTTGGTTGTCTAAACGTGTGTAGCGTTCTTGATTAATTTCCCTTCGATCTGCAAAGACAGCGTTGTTTGTATTGGTTTTCCCATAGGTCAGACATAGCACAGGAAAGGATGTGTATAGATACAAAAGTAACTGTTCTGGAACAAATATTTCATTGTAATTGTTACGCTAGAGAACAACAGACAGGTAATTCGCATTAAGCACAGATCCTTTTTATTCTTGCGAGAGTGACACACAAATAGGAGAGAGTGCAGTATGGGCAGGTGCGAAGATCTGGGGCGAAGAGATGATTTGGGCACAGACGCTGACACAGATGCTGACAATAACAATAAAGCAGACACGATTGTCATCCTGGGAACACTGAAACACAGACAGAAACAGGTGAAAACACAGAGAGTTGACGGTATTAGAATTATAGAGTCTTTCGCTGTTCTTTAGCTTCTATGAACGAGCTTGGACGCAGAGTGTTCGCGGCGTGAGTTTAAATAGCGAACTTGGAATTGGAGACAGGTGAGCATGATTAGTATTCGGGAGAGCATGGTGGTGACTGAGAGGGCATGACATTACCCCCCTCCTGAGGGCCGAAACGAGCGATGCCGTGGTGGTCTCCCGCGTCCTCACGGTGCTGGGTCTTGTGGGTTAACCTGATGGAACTCTTGAATGAGCTGAGGGTCCAGAATGTCATCCCTTATCACCTATGATCATTCCTCTTGTCCATACCCTTTCCAATCAACCAGATATTCTAACTTACCACCACGGCGCAAGACAGGATCTGTTTAACCTTGTAAATGGCTCCTTCGAATAACCATGAAGCGGTTTGTCTGGCCATTGGTTTAGGGGTGGTACTCTGAAGACAGACTGACTGAGACTCCTAAGAGGGAAAAGAAACCCCTCCAAACCCGGGAGATAAACTGAGGTCCCCAATCTGAGACTATGTCCTCCAATATGCCAAAAAAACGGAACACATGGTTGAATAGTCTCTTGGCTGTCTCCATGTCTGTAGGCAGTTTTCTGAAGGGAATCAGACAGCATGACTTGGAAAATCGGTCAACAATGATGAGAATACAGGTATTACCTCCGAAGACTGGCAGGTCAGTCATGGAGTCCACTACCAGGTGAAACCATGGACAATTCGAGATGGGAAGAGGGTGGAGCTTCCCAAATGGTCAATTCCTTGGGCTCTTGGAAATGGCACACTCTTTGCACCCTCTCACGCATGTTCTGATTTCTCCAGCCATGTTGAGCCACTAGAAGCATTCTCACAGTAGCGGGAGGGTGGAGTTGGCAGAGTGCATTAGAGCCAGGTGTTGGGTACGGGTACATATTGCTTACCAGCGGGATAGCCCGGTGGAGGCATAGGTGATGGGTCTGCGGCGGTCCACTCTAATTGCCGTGACAGGGCATCGGCCCGGGTATTCTTGGAGACTGGACAGAAAGAGATCATGACGTCTAATCTAGTAAAAAAAAAAGGGTCCACCATGCCTGACTTGGAATGGGCCGCTTGGCTTCCCAAATACTGGAGGTTGTTATGGTCGGTGATGACTGTGAAAGGTGGTCAGCCCCTCTAACCAATGCCTCCACTCCTCCAGTGCCAACTTGATAGCCAGTAGCTCCCAGTTGCCAATGTCGTAGTTGCATTCCGCCGGGCTGAATTTCCTAGAAAAATAGGCACACGGGCGAAGGTTTCCAGATTTCTCCTGACATCGCGATAGCACTGCTCTGGCTCCTATGGTAGAGGCATCCACTTCCACAATACAGGGGATCTTCAGGTCTGGTTGTGCTAGGAACGGGTGCAGAGGTGTAAGAGGACTTTGTAATGTGTAATGAGGACCATGAAATGCCTCACGGGCCTCGGGAGTCCATGTCAGGGAAGACGGCTTGCCCTTGAGCATATACAGTTATCACCCCATCTTACAACCTCACCTAAGACCCAGGAGAGAACTGGGTTGTGGTGAACCAACAAAGGCCATACCAAAATGACCTCAGTGGTGGCACCCTCTAGGACCAGGAGGTGAATGAATTCAGTATGTAACATCTTTACCTGCAAGTTAACTGGACCTGCTAGACGTCTTACACACCTGGGGGTAATGGGGGTGCCGGTTATTGAGCAGATCTGATATTGGCTTTTGGTAGGGACTGTGTGGAGCTGTAGGGATCGGCAGAGATCTCTGGAGATGAAGTTTCCTGCAGAACCTGAGTCGAGGAGCGCTGGAAAAGTTAGACATGAGATCTCAAAACTGATTTTAACTAACGTGGTAATTGAGTGCTGAATGAAACGTTCACAGGTATCGTCGTAAGCCGCTAACTGAAGACTAATTGAGGGTTGAGATCCTGCCGGTAGGAAGTGAGTAGGGCTCTTTCGTTCCACCCACTGCTCGCTGCCAAGGTACGGAATTTATAAGCATACTCTTGGACCAAGAGATTACCTTGCTTGAGCTTATAAAGTTGCTCCCCTGCCGCGACTCCACCATTGTGACGTCCAAACACCTCTTTAAAGTGAATGACAAACAGGTTTAAAGAGGTGGTTACGGGACCACCTTGCGTCCAGATGGACACCGGCCCAATAATAAGGAAATTATGTAGGCAATCTTAGAAACATCTTTGGGATAAAGATCAGGCTGCATGCAAAAACCAGAGAGTATTGTAATAGGAATCCATTTCCATCCTCTGATTTGCCTGAGAAGGTCGCTGGCTGAGCCATGGGACTGGATGCGTGAGGTGCGGTGACAGGATCCGGTTGAGTGGGTGACGAAGGAGGCGGGGATTGCGACGACAGCACTCGATGAAGAATCGGGTGATTGGGTCAGGATGACTCATCTGTGCTGCGCTATTGTACGGGTCCAAGCTTCTGTTAAGCTAGAGAACCACTTGCAGGTAATTCGCATTAAGCACAGATCCTTTTTATTCTTGGGAGAGTGACACACAAATAGGAGAGAGTGCGGTAAGAGCAGGTGCTGAGATCTGGGGCGGAGAGATGACTTGGGCACAGACGCTGACACAGATAATACGAACAAGACGAACAATAAAGCGCACGACACAGCAGACACGATCGCGATCCTGGGAACACTGGAACACAGACAGAAACAGGTGAAAACACAGAGAGTTGACGGTATTAGAATTATAGAGTCTTTCGCTGTTCTTTCGCTTCTATGAACGAGCTTGGATGCAGAGATTAGTATTTGGGAGAGCCTGGTGGTGACTGAGAGGGTGTGACAGTAATGAACCTATACAATCTGTAAAGAAACCATATTTATCATTTTGTGCATTCTAAGAACAGGTTTTATTTTTTTAGTTTCATTAAGAGGTGCAGAAATTTCCTGATTACTTTATGGCTCAGTTATTTTAATAAAAAATTTTGATGCAGTGGTCTGGAAATACCTGCTAACCTGTAATTAAATAAAGTCTCTTGCCAATTTGATGATGTTCTTGAGTTGTTACATCATTATAATAGCACTGAAAAGTCTTATATGCTCATGCATGTTTTCTTATAAAAAAGCTGTTCTGAAAATGCAGAGAAAAGTTAAGTAAAGAGACCCCAAAGAGGATCACGTTTAAACACTTTGAGTTGCTTCTACATTAGGGGACAAGACAGAGACTGGTGAGCATATATTAAAATGGTAAATTGAAGTTTTCAGATCTTAATGGAAAAGATTCTAACTTGATTATTTGTGTTGTCAAGAATGACACACATGTAACAACATGAAACAAATGAGCAAATATAAACCAGAAAAACAGCATCGATTTAACACTCAAAAAGTCTATCTGGGGATTTTGCCTTGCCTCGAAATTTTGTCTTTTTAAAATTTTGCTAAAAATAGTAATAAGCAAATAGATGAGGATAATACAATGGTTTGAGTGTATATCACATGAAATATACTTGAAGTACAGAAATGAAGAGCTATACTTGGCATGCATCATCAAACTGTCCACAGGTGCACCAATGACTGGGGCAGAAAGTTATTGAGGTAAAACTGTAATTGATGGCAGCTTGGCTCTCTGTTAGCTGTTTCTATGCCTGAGTTTAGAGATTGAAGAGTAATAGGAAAGAAATATTTTTTTCTGACCTACTCCTGTATCTTCCAGGAAGTCAATCAAGGTTTGCATTACAGGTTAAGACAGTGTGTAGTAAGGGCATGAAGGGTAGAATAAAGTGGGCAGTTTACAACTAAATTGGTTGGAGAATGTCATTAAATAAGGATAAACTGTAAGAGGCTTTTAGAAAACGAGTTCCTTTAGGGTTAATCAGATGGATAACGGTTCTGGCTTTTTAAATTGGCTCTACTTGGATACATTTCTTCTTGGTGCTCCTTTAAAGGGACAAATCAATTGTTTCTTCATGACAAACCCTTTTTTTATTTATACATTTATACCTAAAAGCAACTTAATCATACAAATCATATATATGTTTTGGAAGTTTATACAAAATCAAATAACTCTATGAAAGCAGGAGAAGCAAGTGAGGAACCCAAGTTTAAACACAGAAACCTACAGCTGTGAAATGACATACCAAAAGTGCAGGTTACAAGTCATAAGGTATTAATTAAAGTACATTCATTCAGAATTAGTTTTTACATTTCACTCGAAGGTTCATGAAAAATCCTAAAAAGTTTTGCTTCCCAACAGAAAGCACAAACATAAAAGCACTTTTTGTTCTGACAGCATCCTTTGACTGTCTGCACTCGAGAGAGAGCCATCATTTGACAGATATGTCAACTTTGTCATCTGTTCAAAACCCTTGTAGCACAGTTTAAGGAATACCAGTCATTCATCAATGTCCCTATCTGACACAGAAGAGTCACAGTGTCCATATGTTGACCTAAAAAAATGAGTCCATTAAATGGTTAAAAGGTTGTCGGCATTCTTAATCCACGTTGCATAGAAGAGATACCTTATAGGGGTAAGAGTAAAAGAGAAAAAAAATAGCTCAAACTAAACATTATGGGTAGAATGAAATATTTAATTAATATATTCCACATTTGCATGAAAAGCTTTTAACCTTCATTGTAGAGCCACAAATATAGACCATCCAGATGAATACTATATGAAGAATATATGAAGAATATTTAATGAATAAAAAAGATTTATCTGAAGACAAAATTAAGTGTTCATAATTAATACTGAAAATAGTTTACATTATAACACGGATGTCTAGAAAATTATCATAAATATGGCTAGAATGATCATACATATGGCTGAATATGCAAGTCAAAAGCAGCTACACAGTATGTATAACAAACAGGCTGTAGGCAAGTTAGAAGAATCCATTGTGCAGAGTTGATATAAGGTATTTATTTTGGGAAGGGAAAGTGGAAGGCAAACAAGTCCAAAGGGGTAATCCAAAGAACAGTCAAAATCCCAGCAAAGGTCAATAATCCAAAATAGCATAAACACATATAGAGATAGAGATTGGTTAGTAAGGCCTAGGGCAACAATACTTCACAAAACCTCCTGAGAACCACCTGTTTATATTGGCCGACCACGCCCAAAATGGCCGACTCAGAATTAGTCTATTAGAACTCAGGTGATGGCGCCCTCTGCAGGCGGTCCTCCGAAGGCACAGTCCTTACAGTATGTTAATAACCATAATCTATAGAGAATCTATTTTGTGAAATGATGCCTAGTTTGGTGTTGGTTTCACAAATAATTACATCCAACAAAAGGCGTATTTGCAGTGTATATGCATATGTCCAGTACAAATACTAAAGTTAATTGTTCCTCAGTTATCCTTTATTCAGATTCTAACAAACAAATAGTATAACAAGTAATATCATTCATTTTATTAAAGATCTCCATTAGGTATTTTCTTTAATTGAAATCCGGAACCTGGAGCTACCTTTGTGGCAGCAATCATCTGGTTTAAGTTTCAGTTATAATTAAGCATTCTGTTTATTTCATAACATCCATTAAATATGTCTTAACACAGAGTGGCTTTGCACTGGGTACAGCTTTAGGATCACCAATTTAATCCTGAGCTTGGGTATCTGTGTGTGAAGTTCTCTGTTGTTTTAATTATTATTTTCATTCAGTCACGGGCGACTGCTGGTGCCTATCCCAGAGAAACTTAGGGCGAAAGGCAGGGGTACACCCTGGATGGGTTGCCAGTCCATCGCAGGGCCACATAGACAAACAACCGCTCACACACACATTCACGCCTATGGAAAATTTAGACACACCATACAACCTAATCGGCATGTTTTTGGATTGTGGGAGGAATTCTTTCTTGTTGTGAGGCGACAGTTCTATCCACTACGACACTGCACCGCCCGCGCCGCCCGCGCCGCCCTATTATTATTATTATTATTTATTTGTAGTTGAAGTAATTGCTAGTAATAGCTACTAGTAACTACTAGTAATGGCAGCCTTCAAAGGCATAGTGTGACAGCGAGGGTCTAGAGGAATCAGCCGGATCCATAATGCAGTACTTTATTTATCAGGAAAAGTGAGGTATGAAGCAGGGCAACCAATATCCAAATCGTAATCCGCATGCAAGTCCAAGTCCAATATCCAAAGTTCATAAATCCAAGTATCAATACAAGTATATCCAGAAACACAGTGCTTGGTAAAGGCCTAGGGCAACAATACTTTGCATCGAGCTCCGGAGAATCTCCTGCTTATATATGGAGCCCAATTACCACAGACAGGAAACACTTCATCAATATTCAGGCGATGGCGCCCTCTCCAGGCGGTCCTCCGGAGTCGCAGTTCTTATACATAGCAATAGGGAAAGCAATGCAGGTAGTTGCCTGGGCACTTGCAAGCTTTTAATAAGCCTTATGCCCTTGGTACAAATATGAGAGCATGTCAAACATATACTTTTACAAACATTTCCACCAATCCATCATAGGGACACATATAGATGAACAACCTCACAGGCAGACCCATTCATATTGGCACTTTATAATCACTAATCAACCTTATGTACATGATTTTGGATTGTGGAAGGAAACCAGGAAACCAGGAGAAAACCCATGCAAGCACGGGGAGAACTTGCAAACACTGGGGACATATTTCTGTGAAGCGACCATGCTATGACAGAGCCACTATGCCACCGCGGAGCCCTCCAAGAGAGAAACAATGTCTAATAAAAGTATACTAAAACACGGGCTCTATCTTTCTCATATATTTTAATGCAGCAGATGGAGTTAAAATGGCTGAATGGTAAGTCTGTTGACCTGAGTTTGACCTGCTCTGTGTTTCGTACCTACAAAATTTTGACCCGTTTCACAGCTTACGTGTTCTTCCATGAGCTCATTAGTATCAGTGCGCTAAATGACAGTATTACAATAGACCACATACTGCATGAACCAAAAATTAAACATCTCATCAGTATGTTAATGTGGTTCGATCTTGTGGCAAGGTGACTTTCATTAAGCGTGTGAACACATATCAGGCATCTGTTTAAAACCCCGCAAAAAAGAGACTGGTGGAAATTAAAGGAGAAAGTAAGACATCATGAACATCATAATATAAGAGCCCGTGCCTCAGATAATTAGTAATAAGAAGGTATAAAAATTATTCTAAATCTAGTATGTAGTTTAACAATTAAGAGTTTTTAAAAATCATATTCAATATACCAGTGGCATGCAGTCACAATACATCTACAATCTAAAATTTGTATTAGAAATTTTTATCAATTTGTTCCCAACAGTTTTTTTCTCTGTAGCATTTATTGTGGCTGCACAGCTCGGGCTAACAGAATACATTAGCTCCGTTTTGATGAGATTAACTTGCTTGATTGAGTTGCTATCTCTGCATATGAGACATTATAAGATCTATGCAGAAACCTGAGTGTCTGTGGCAGGAAAGCAGTGAATGCGTTTGTGGTTTTAACATAGTACCAAAAGCTGGGCATAAAGGGAGAAAAAACGAAAACCCAGCACAGAGCTTTGTAGCTTTACCGGAGAACAGACATGGACATTGACTATTACAGTCAAATGGTAAGCCTGTCTCTATAGATAAAAGGCAATCCATTACCATTCTAACCATTAAATAACAGAAGAATGGCTGAAAATGTCTGCTAAGAAAAATAAGGACTGTTGATATTTTGGCCAAATTCTATCCCCTGGTTGCTATTTCTGATTTATTTTTTCATTTTCACTGTATATGGTTAATAAAACAATTATGCCTCAGCTTTATACACACAAAACCATAGTCACAGTCAGCCTTACTTAGAGTGAAATTAATATCCAACTTTGTGTCCGGCATACATACAATTTTTATATTTCTTTTTCATTGGCTACTCTATCAAGTGAAATATGATTTGTCAAATATGATTTGATTTGTGATAGATGAGTTTCGGCAAGAGTGAAAGGGAAAGTTTATAGGACTGTAGTGAGACCAGAAATGTTGTATGGTTTAGAGACAGAGGCGTTGTCAAAAAGACAGGAGGCAGACCTGGAGGTGGCAGAGTTGAAGATGTTGAGATTTTCGTTGGGAGTGACGAGGATGGGCAGGACTAGAAATGAGTTTTTTAGAGGGACAGCGCATGTAGGATGTTTTAGAGACAAGGTGAGGGAGGCTAGGTTGAGATGGTTTGGATATGTGCAGAGGAGGAACATGCAGTATATTGGTAGGAGAATGCTGAGGATGGAGGTGTCGAGCAGGAGGGAAAGAGGAAGAACAAAGAGGAGGTTTATGGATGTGGTGAAGGAAGATATGCAGGTAGTTGGCGTGAAAGAGGCAGATGGAGAGGACAGGCTAGTGTGGAGAAGAGCCATGTGCTGTGGCGACCTCTAACGGGAGCAGCCGAAAGGAGAAGAAGAAGAATATAAAGTGAAACTACAAATGGATTACAAAGTATTCTACCACATGTCTACCAGGTATATAATGTTCCTCTATGATGCAGTTGACCAGTCACTAAAGCACATTTGCCGCACTAGGTTTTCCTAATTTTATTGGACAATTCGTATGTGAATCGGAAACATTACCAATCAATAAATATGTAAATAATATGTGATGTATATTGGGGGTCAGTGGTGGCTCAAATTGTTATGGTGCCGAGTTGATAGGGAGACTGGGAAGACTTGGGTTCAAACCCCATTACCACCAAGGAAGACCTGGGCTCAAGTCTGCCACTGTTGACAAAGCTGACCCTGCCCTCTGACACCCAACTTACTAAGATGGGATATGCGAACAAAATCATTTCACTATATGTTGTACTCTGTATAATAATTGATGTGATAAAATAAAAATAAAATATTTTGGCAATGTGGCCTTGGTCAACCCATGATTCATACATTCTTTCCAACAGCCCAGTTGGGACTGAAGCTGCAAGTTTTTGAGGGTAGAGACAGGGTGTGGTTTTGTGCTCATGCAGTTAATTTCATGTTAGTACAAAGGGAATATGAATAGGAATCTCTGTATGCACAGATTAATAAATCTGATATTTTTTCATGCAGATTTACAACTTGGTATGTATGCAATGTTTTTATATTAATTCCACACAGATTTTTTTAGGATGCCTCCTTGATCATAAGGCTTTGCACTAACAGGTAAAACAACAAAATATTTCTGTTCAGTGTACCAGACAATAACCAAACAAGATGCTGAAGGCTTTGTAACAGAATTAATAAAAATACCAATTACACTATTTTTTTAGACAGGGGTGATATTATACAATTTGATTAACACATATATTAACACATTGTGCTATTTATCATAAACATTTATGATCTGTATTTTCACTAACTAATAGCAAATAAATTAGCAAAGATAATTGTTGCAATTTAGTGTTATTGCACATTTCATGCTAGATGGACTGGAATGAGATATCAAAAAGTAATGGGAAAGCCTTGAGCACTGGTATTACATTCCATTTCTTTAACTGCTTTCTGCATGGATTGGATTCTGCCTCACTTATTGTAAATGTTTGGAAAAATTGCACAATAAATAAATAATGCAAATATGAGTGCGACGTGGTATGTGAAAAACTGAAATTAGTATCTTGCTGGGATTGTACTGCTTATGCTTTGAGCGGTATTTTGCTGAAGCAGCGATTCTGCAATCGGATTGTACAAAAATTGTTTGTAAAACCCTAAAAAATATATTTGGCAACACGGTAGCTTAGTTTCCCCACAGCAATACCCACTCGATAATGTGTGGAGTTTGCATGTCCTCCCTGTGCTTGTGTAGGTTTATTCCAGATTATTCCGGTATCCACACACACAGTCCAAATACAATTACATTAGGTTGATTGGTGATTCTAAATTGATCCTTAGAGTGATGTGTGTGTGTGTGTGTGTGTGTGTGTGTGTGTGTGTGTGTGTGTGTGTGTGTGTGTGTGTGTGTGTGTGTG
>JAOTRA010094972.1:0-7500 GCA_026260255.1 Pseudolaguvia tuberculata
TGTGTGTGTGTGTGTGTGTGTGTGTGTGTGTGTGTGTGTGTGTGTGTGTGTGTGTGTGTGTGTGTGTGTATCAGAGCGCTGACTCCTCTCATTTGTTTACTTTCCAGCATGACCTTCTCCCTACTATCTGGGGCTGTGTCGCTGCCAAATCATTTGTATCTCTTGTATCTTTTTGTTTTGTTTTTGCAGCATGTTATTAACTGCTGTGTACAACAGTCATGAAGTGATTTGAGAACAACCAGTTCCCTAAATTGTAACCGTGGGTCGATGTTTGCATGTGTTTATTCTAAACAGGGTCTTATTGCTGATTTGGGCATTAATACCATTTAGAAAAGAGATGTCTGCTTTATTTAGCTTATGTTCTACCTGTCCTTATTTCATTAGCATTAACTTGATGTGAATTTGTGCCCTTATATCAAATTTCTTAAGTGACTTCCAACATTTTCCGTTAACTGTTAAGGCTAACAGTCTCCCTGGTCTTTGATTCAGATCAACAGGCTTTTCGGAGGTCATTGTGGTGGTTGGAGGCTGTGAGAGGGCAGGAGGATTCAACCTACCCTACACCGATTGTTATGACCCTGTAACAGGCGAATGGAAGTCTCTGGCAAAGCACCCGGAGTTTACCAAGTCAGAGTATGGAGTGTGTGCCCTGCGCAATGACATCCTGGTCTCAGGTAAGCCTGCAGTACTAAGCACTTGGAGTGGATGTGGGTTTAATTCCCTCTCTGTCTTTGCTTGATTTTGATGTAATGTGATCTTGGTGCATCATTTATCATCTTTTTGTTTTTACGGATTTCCATTTTTTTCTTACTCTATCTAATGACTAATAAGGATTTTATTTCAAAGGTCTTTTATTAATAAAAATTAATGTAAATGATTTGTCAAATCACAAATGTTTAAAAGAATTGACAGGAAATTAAATATTTGCCTGTAACAGCATACGATTACAGTAGTAACATCCAGGTTTTGTCTGAAATCATGTACTACTGAAGTCTGTACTTTTAAGTAAATAATTATAACTATGCCAGCATTGAGGCTATTCTCATGGTGATTACACACTCATTCATGTTTTTAGACTGTGGGATGAGTACTGGGGGTAAACCCACGCGAACACGGGAGGTGTTGAGTAAGGCACTGATTTGTTTATGTCAACAATGAAGACCTGGGTTCACTCCCCACACCAGCCAGCCACTGTTGCCTCTTTAAACAAGACCCTTTGTACTTCCTGCTCATAGGGTGTCGTATCATAGCTGACCCTGCGCCCTGACCCCTAACCTTCCAAGAAAGGATATGTTGGGAGAAACCTCATTTTGCTGTATTTGTGACAAATTAAATTGGAATTTCTTTCTTTCTTTTTTTATATTATATGAATAGATGATGTCTGTATGATTATGTACACAACAGGAGGAGGAAGTTGAGGCGTTTAATTAAATATTAATATAAACATGAAGCAGTTGAAAACATCATTTTTATATGTATCAGCACCATAGGCCAGAATATCTGCACAATCGCAACAAAAAATATCGGGCTAGATTGCTGTATAGAGGTATTTGTACAGCCCTGTGGTTTATATTGTATAATTTAAATCATGATGTTAGGCCTTCTGTTTAGTTCTTCTGTCTTTAGGGAGTTTTTTTTCCCTCATCACTGTGAGATTAATTGTTTAGAAGAAGTCTCTGGGTTTCCTCTATCATCGAATCCAGTCTCTGAAGCTCTTAATTTAGTTTACAAAAGATTCTTTCTGTGATGGGTTTCTATATTTCTCTAACATGTTGACCCAGAGGATTTTTCAGGCATGTGCAGAAACGGTTCATGGAAAAAAGAAAAGAACATCTGTTTCTGTGAGATCAGGAAAATAGTGTCTGGAAATATTCCTACTTTGTATGACTTGGGCTAGAATCGACTCTGATTGGCTGATCATGGGGTCACTCAATGGGGTTGAGTTCCAGGCTTGCTTGAACAGACCTCAAAGTTTCCTCTGTTAGTATTTGGCTGCATCTTTTGGAGCGGGCGGTGCAAATGACTTCATTCCTGTCATCTTGAGGTCACGATTAGACAAATGATCACTTTGTCAAAAAAACTGACTGATTTTATGAGTTATATTTTAATAGTGCCAAAGTGCTTTCAGTATCAGATCTACTGGCGTGCGGCAGTCGCACACTCCTGATGATGATGATAATGTGGATGATCTCTTTGGGACCCCACATGTCTCACCCTCTTCACCACAGGGATCTTGTTGTTGTAGTAGTAAACTGAACCATTCCCAGAAAGTCTAGCTGTACCACTTAATCCTGACGTCCATCTAAGGATGCAGAGAGACGGGTTCCAGAGAGGGAAAAAGATAAAGAGAGATCACAGAGAAAGACAGCGACAAAGACACACAGACATATTATAGACCTACACAAGGCTGAAATGGGTTAAAGACCATCACCACGCTTTTGAGTAGATGACATCAGTTTTACTGATCACAAAATCAATGATAACGTGAACAGCTAGGAATCAGCCCAAAACTACACAGGAGGGTCTTGTTCCATGATCTCAAGGCAGCTGGAACCAAAATCTCCAAGAAAACAATTGATAACACTACGCCGTGAAGGACTGAAATCTTGCAGCACCCGCAAGGTCCCTCTGTTCAAGAAAGCACATGTATCACCCGACAAAATCCTTCCCTGTTCATCTCTCATTCAACCTAAAAACAAATGGAGTCTCTGGTCTTAATTACAATGATGGACAGTCTAGTGATGTGCTTCCTGTGCATTATAGTTGTGTTTAAGGTCAGACAGCGACTCTGCGACGACATGAACATCTTCTGTTGGCGTGTTATGTGAAAGAACCGAGTCAGAAACACAGTGTGTCTTGTGTGATCTTTTGTGTGCATTCTGCTGCCATGTAACAGACACCCACCCTGTCCTTACTGTCCATTTTCAGGAATTATCTACGACAGTTGTTCATGATATGTAAGCCCTGGATATAGTTGTCCAATCAGGTCGAAGCGAGTGCATGTGCTCGAGTTACAGATAATCATCTAACTGTGGGAGTCTCTCACACACACACAGTAAATTGCAGTCAGTTATTTAAGTCTATAAATGATGCTTTGTGTATGTGACTGTGGATTTTAGGCATTGTTCTACTTTTACAGTTTTTCCACTTCTCTGTTTCACTTCCTTGTTTTTTTCTGAACTTTTAATAGCAGTCTTGTTTGTTTCCTATCTGACCAGGGTACGAGGAAGTTCTTCAGGAAAAAAGGCAGGTGTGGGTCATCAGGATGAGCAATATTGCTTATGATTAGTTTTGTTAAGGTTGAACTGGAATATATTATGAAACCTATATTAGAGTCCTTGCCCAGCTGTACAGATAGTCTAGCCTTTTTGTCAAAAGATTTGATCTGATTTGCAATAGGTGTAAGCATCAGAATTGTCAGCCGATCAAGTTTTTAAGGTTTAGTGAAGGCCTGCCTTCAGGGGTCTAGTGAGGTGCCCAGTGCTTCCCCCCGCTGTGTTTCCAGATTAGACTCGTTCCTGCTAGTTGGGCTTCTTTTCAGACTGGAAATTAAAACTAGAAATACCACTTCTACAGCTTTCCCCCATGACATACTATTCTCTTTGTTTAATTTGTCATTCATTTATTTATCCTCTGGATTCACCGGCAATTAATAATGTGATTCATTGTAATGAACTGTAAGTGATGCATGTCAAATGAAGATTTTTAGGTTTAATCTGTGGACATTTGCATCCCTTTTGCATAAAAACACAAAGGTTCAGTCAGATCACCAGTCATGCATGTGTTTTTTAAAGGAAGCGAAAGAGTCATGAGGAGGAAGGGAAATGCAGCAGAGGGGAAGTGTCGGAGTATGTCTCGGTCACTGGGATTAAAGAATCATTGGCATGAGAGCTGCAGTGGTGGAAAACACTACTGGGCATGCTCAGTCTAGATCAGCTGATTACTGAGAAGTTTGACTGCAATGTGTTATTAGTGACACCTGAGTTCTTGGTGTGCAGAGAACACAGATGTTCGTTTTACACAGGGAGATAACCTTGAACCTAATGAAACTGAAGTTTTAGGAAGTTTGTACAATGGAATGCAAATCCTTGTTGGCTCGCATACAATATGAAACACCATTAATATGAAATATGCAATGTTCACACCGAAACTTTATTGACTCCTGCAAACATTTACTCCAAAAGATCTGAAAAACCACTTTTACATCACAACGAGCCTCGGCCTTGAAACACTGGCTGCTAGGATTGCAATTTCCAATTAATTTGTTGATCTGTTTACATGTGGAATGTTCCAAACAGGTGTTTTTGGAGCATTCCTAAACATTTTCCGATTGTTGCCCCATCCCAGTTCTTTTGGAAGATGGCATGGAATGAGTGATTGTTTTTATTTTTTCTTTAGTTTGACTGGTTGCATATTAGTTGCATTGTCTTTTGTAGCTTTTTCAATTGAATATGAATTAACAAGGATTTGAAGGCCATTCTATTCAAATTTTATTTGCAAGTGCCGACCAACAACTGCGATTAGATACAAATACATACACGTCCGGCTTAAATTGGCAGTCTGGTGAGTTATTTAAAATCACTGATGATCTTTATTGTTATTTCACAGGTGGGCGTATCAACAGTAGTTATGTGTGGATGTACAACTCTCAGCTAAATCTGTGGATCAGGGTGGCGTCACTCAACAAAGGCCGCTGGAGACACAAGATGTCAGTCCTGCTTGGAAAGGTAGGAGGAGATTTTGTTAGCATTTTTTTGGTGTCATGGTCTAAATCAGTCTCCTGGTACTCTTGTTTCCTCTCACAGTCCAAAAACATGGACATGGATTGGAGATTCTAAATTGCCCATAGCAGTCCATGCAATGGACTGGCGACCTTTTCCAGGGTGTACCCCTGCCTCTTGCCCCATGTGTGCCTGTATAGGCTCCAGCAGACCCCTGTGACCCAAAATTATGGAATAAGCGGGTTAGAAGATGACTAAATAAATGGTCTAATATCAAATAGTGAAATGAGCCTAAAACACATGATTAGCTGAATCACGTGCAGTTAATTAGTGTTGAAGCTCTACTGAGCGATGGCCAGGAACCGAGTTTGACACCTGTAGTCTAAAGAGTGAGTTAATATTTTTTGACAGGTAACGTCTAGGTTTTGGTATATAACTAGGCATATTTCTGTAAACGCACGGGTACATGAGAATGTATCATATTTTTAATGACGAATGTGTGTCATTATGAAATTGTATGACCTCTCAAAGTTTGTAGGCTGCAGTAGGCTGCCAGGAACTTTCTAGTATATTACAAATGTAATTGAATTTAATATCCGCAGTTAACCTTTAGTTTACTACGATTCTTGACTCAACAACTTGTGACACTTAGACGTATCTGTGCCCGAACCAAAACCCAAGTTATTGCCAGTGTTGATTTTAACAGCAGACTTTTAACTAAAAGGCAATTTTACCTCACAGCTAGGGTTTCAATTCCGGGCAGGGGCCTTTTCCGGGGAGGGAACATTTCATGTTCTCCTCATGTTTGCGTAGGTTTTCTCCAGGTATGTAACAACATTGATAACAATAATGATAATTTAACCAATGTCGCTTTAGTTTTTGTTCTGTGGATACACGAGTAACATGGACAACATGCGTCAAATTTTCTTTCCAACTTCCAACTGGGTTACCATTTTATTAGAATTTAAGTCATATGTAAAATGAGACCTTGCATCCAGATAGATCAGTGCTGAACTGCACTGCTGTCCAAATTAATTTAGATTGGACGCTTTCTAAAATAGTAACTCACATTTTCCTCTTTTTTTTTATTAGTTAACGAAAACGTCTGTAAATCTTACTTACAGTTCTTATCATAATCACTTAATTTTTATTACCATTATCGTCTCGCTTTCGTCAGTGAAAACTTGTTGTTTATGAAATTATAACAAAACTATTTCCTTGCTGAAATAACCGCTGGTAAGTTCCACGCTATTTTTCCTCTATAACTGGTTTAAGGCGTCCGGAAACAAAATATCAATTTCCTTAAATACTATTTATCTATAATAAAATATTTACAGTATTTACAGTGGTAATTAGGCACAAATTCGACCGTTTATAAAATACTTTGAGTTGCTTTTTCAAAAATTTAATTACAAGTAATCGTTGTAATTGTAATCGTTAAACCTCTAAAACAATCAATAAATTGCCCTAATGACAATTATTTCTGTCAGTTTATTATCACTCTAATTTAATAATTGTGACAAAACTTGTTGAGATTTTCACATTCAGCCACAGTGAGAATTACATACTGAAGAAGAGTCGGGTGTTTGGTGTTTTTTTTAGATAATAGTACTTTTCTTATCATGGATCTTTGCTAGGATTTTTGGAATATTTGGAAATTAGGTAATGGAAATTCTTAAGAAAATAAGTTGATTGTGTTAAGTAGCGGTTGTCCAGCATAAAGATCAATTGTAGCTATTGTCTGACTACATTTTATACGTGCTTATGTTGTTACTATAACATCTGTATGATTTCTGCGTTCACAGCAGTCTAGTCCATTAGATTCTCATGACTGTAGTTGCAAGAATGTAGTGCAAGTCTTCTGACAGCCATCTGCTCAGCAGTTAATTAAGCATTCCAGTTCCTGGAAAGGAGCTGTTTTTGCTGCTTCCTTGAATTTTCTGTATCCAGCAATTTTCAACCTCCCCCCCCCCCCCATCCCCAGCGAGATTCCCTTGCTGTACCTTTGGACTCTTTCAGCACTTAAGAGAAAAACTGTAGTGTTTATCAGGGAAAAGCTGTAAACATGGGTAGATATGCCAAAAAAAGCTGTTAAATAAGTGTAAGTATATAAATCATTGAGTATAAAAGTAGGGCTGCACAATTATCAAATTCAAGTGACTATTCATTGTCAAAATCGGACACGTAGTGGTTAGCACAGTCGCCTTAATTCTCAAAATTGTCAGCAAGAACATCCCAAGTTTGATTCCTAGGCAAGGGGTCTTTTTGTGCTGAGTTCGCATGTTCTCATGTTTGCATGGACTCTTTAGCACGTCTCTATGCTGCCCTTATGAGTGTGTAGCAAAGTTTGCAATGCTGCCTTGCAGGTTAAGCCAATAGCGGCTCTGACTACCTGTAGAGCTTTCTTGGAATTTAAAACGTTTAGATAGGCTTTTTTTAGGAGTGACTGATTTAACCGTTTTATTTGTTCCATTACTCAACGTGTAAACTGATACTCCTGTATCTGGTCTATTTTTCTGAATAGTCTTTTTGGAATAGCTTTTTTAAGAGGTTTCATCTGTCTATCTATCTTTTTGTGTGGGTGTCTCTCTCTTTCTTGCTATCTGTCTGGCTCTGGCTCCAGCCCTGTCTCCGTTAAGGTCAGCATTTTATTGGCATGAAGGATACCTGTCTTTTATTGCCAAAACACAAGTAATTGAGCAGTAGAAGAGATCATGTTGATGTTTTCCAGCCTCTGTACATTTCCAATCAGCACAGTCTTTGTTCTCTGGACAGACAG
>JAOTRA010094988.1:0-11603 GCA_026260255.1 Pseudolaguvia tuberculata
AAAGAAAGAAAGAAAGAAAGAAAGAAAGAAAGAAAGAAAGAAAGAAAGAAAGAAAGAAAGAAAGAAAGAAAGATGCTCTAAAACTATTTACTTTTATTTTAAGAATATGTCTGTATATAGAAATCATTTTAAAATATAGCAGTATCTGTATTAATTGTTTTAATCACAGCTGAAGACATCACATTACCATAGCTTAAAAAGTTTACTGTTTTTTTAATTAAAATGAAAATAAATTTTTTTCCCTCAGGCTTTAGATATAACCATTTACAGCACAGTGCAATAATTATTTAGGTAGCTTTACTTTTTACAGTTTTAAGTTAAGCTATGATAATCTGTAAATTATACTAAATAAATGCGGATATACATTTTGGCAGAAGTGTAGTTCATGTCAGAACTACACCAGAGTGTCAGGTTCTAGAACAGGCTGGCCTGCAGAATTGAAATGATCATATACATATACTGCATTTGGCAGACACTCTTATACAGAGCAACTCACAACTGAGCGATTAGGAGCCCACAGTTGTGGCTTTTTAGTGCTGCGAATTGAACCTCTGTCTTTCTGGTATTAGTACAGCACCTTAACAACTAAGCCGTCACCCAACCACATATACAGACACAAATGGCAGGATATAAAGGGAAAATAGAGAGTCTCAGGTCAAGTTAATATAATAAGTTAGTATTTTATACTAACTTATTATATTATTGTTCTTATTACATTGTTATGTAAGCATAATGAGTAAGACGTTTTTGACAAAAATTAAAGATGGATAACTATTTAAAATATGGAAACCAACTGTACCTGCAATTATAGAATCATCCATAAAACATACTGGTGTCAGATTATAGAACAGGGTTGTATGCCAAAAAAAATAGGCTGCATACTAAAAGTACTTTCATGATTAATTTTGTAACAATAAGATAAAAACAGTTTTAGTAGTATGCTTAAACTAAGATAATAAAGATGTTGTCATGAGCCTATGCACAGTTGCATCATTAATGTCTTACAGACAAAAACAAACAGGGAGCGAGAGTCTGAGAGAGAAATATTGCGGAAGCTTTTTATAGTGTCACAAAAGTAAAAACAGACAGAAGAGAATCTAAAAGCCATGTATGTTATACCCTGTTGTGACAATCACACCAAGCCTGATTCACCTGTTCACATAATCACCATGTTCCTCTATTCGAGGGTGCAGCTTAAAACCTCATATTTTCAATAGGACCCAAATGTGCTAGCTGTATCCCTGCTTCTAATCACTCAACTCGCTCAATCCTCTGAGCATTAATCAGTCACACCTATAGCTTGTTCTCCACGCACTCACACTCCCGCATTTACATGCACATAATCACTTAGTCACTGTCTAGTCTCAATTATGCAACACATAACTCACTCCTTATGATCACATGGCTCCTTTCCAAGCATCAGTTTGCCTTCCTTCCCAAAGTACCTATCTATCCTTCTCCTATTCCCTATGTCCTATCTGTCTTACTCCTACGCTTTTGTGTACTTTCTTGGTATCCAGTGACTAGTAATAGTGTCATGCACTAAAATATGTATTATACTCAATGCTTGATATAAAATCTTAAGCTCAGCAGTGCTGGGTGTCGAACTCAGTTTAATCACTGAGCTACCACTTTTCCACTAAAATGCTAACCTTTTCACACAACTCTAACACATGAAATCACCAATAGATAATTGAGCACACGTTAAATGAGCACATTTCTTTACTTACAGCCAACCAAAAACAGAAAACTGTCTATACACCATCCAGAAACTTTTTAAAACAGAAAACACATCATAAACTGCTTTTATCAAATCACAAACTGTACAAAAGAAAATATATTTATAAACCACCAAATTTTGATTGTGTGTGAAAGACAATCGTTTGGTTGGGCTCATTGACCTAAAACCTGGTATGTAAGTTTGGGAAAAAAAACAAGAACAAGAACAATGTGCTATCGCCCCGTTGGAGTTTTGACACACAGAAAAACAGTCTGACACAAAATATAAAAAATATGCTTTGCTATAATCAAAGTTCTGTCAGAAAAGAAAACATAATTAGTAAATACCTGAAACATGAAGACTTCGTTCAATCTGGTTGAATTGCCATCTTTTACCAGAAGGACATAGTGATTTGCATAAATTTCTGATTGGAAGAAACTGTCTACCTTGCTCCCAGCATGAAATCCTAGAGATGTGTGGCAGTGAAGTAATTACTGTGCTAATTAAGCATTTCTCCCAGGCTCGCTATCTTTTTTTTTTTAACTCTTAGCCATTTTTGTCTGCACATTTCTTTCTATATTTACAAAATTTTACACAACTTTTTGCTGAATTATTATATTATCCGTAGCTGTAGATAAGTCAGGTTGTCCTTCTGTCACACTATGTTCTGACTTGATGGATGCTTTCATATCGAAATGCTTCTCCAAACATTATTCAGTGTGTAAATGAGAATGCAATAACCAAATGAAAGCTTCTTGATGGGTTATGACAACTGTCATTCATTTGCTGCTTTAATATCTGTGGTAGAGAATGGTACCAGATGGTACCATCTCTGTGCCAGGGTACATCATAGCGTCACCCACATCTGCCTTCTGCATTAATAAAACAGATTAAACGATCCTCGCTCTATGTTTACACTCCTTACACAGGTCCTTTTATCTTTTCTCCTCTCATAGTGCCCTTCCTTAATTTTTTCTCACCTGTTTCATTCTCTTAGTTGCTATTCATGTTTCTTTTCATCTTTTTTTATCCCTGATTGCGAAACACTGAACACAGGGCAGAATTTGCTTGATATTGATGCTCATGTATCCTACCTCAAAAAAATAAGATTTAATAGAAAATATAGGGTTTCTTCAGGGTCCTGGAGGGTACATGGGAGTTTGCCAAACCAGTCCACATGTGTTTTCCGTGTCCCTCGTAGTGTCTTGTGGGAGGTGCTCTGGGAGTATGGAGTTCGGGGCTCTTTGTTAAGGGCTATCTGGTCCCCGTATGTCCAGAGTAGAAGCTTGGTTCGCATTGCCAGCAATAAGTCAAACTTGTTCCCAGTGCGTGTTGGACTCCGTCAGGTCTGCCCTTTATTACCGGTCCTGTTCATTATCTTTATTGACAGGATTTCTAGGCGCAGCCAGTGAGTGTCAGGAGGGAGTCTGGTTTGGGGACCACAGGATTTCATCTCTGCTTTTTGCAGATGATGTTGTCCTGTTGGCTCAATCAAGCCAGGAACTTTAGCGTGCACTGGGGCGGTTTGCTGCCGAGTGTGAAGCAGCCGGGATGAGAATCAGCACCTCCAAATCAGAGACCATGGTTCTCAGTTGGAAAAGGATGGCTTGTCCCCTTCAGGTTGGTAATGTGAGCTTGCCTCAAGTGAAGGAGTTTAAGTGTCTCGAGATCTTGTTTACGAGTGAGGAAAGAATGGAGCGAGAGATTGACAGGAGGATTGGTGCATCTTCATCAGTAATGCGGTCGATGTACCGATCAGTCGTGTTAAAGAAAGAGCTGAGCTGAGCAAAGCTCTAGATTTACCAGTCAATCTACGCTCCTACTCTCACCTATGGTCATGAGCTTTGGGTCATGACCAAAAGGATAAGATCTCCGATAGAGGTGGGTGAAATGAGTTTCCTCCGCATGGTGGCTGGGCACTCTCTTAGAGATAGGGTGAGGAGCTCGGCCACCCGGGAGGAGCTCAGAGTAGAGCCACTGCTCCTCCGCATCGAGAGAAGCCAGCTGAGGTCCTCTGCATCGAGAGAAGCCAGTTGAGGTGGTTCGGGCATATGTCACAGATGCCCCCAGGAGAGGTGTTTCGGGCCCAGAGGAAGACCCAGGACTCGCTGGAGGGACTATGTCTCTCGGCTGGCATGGGAATGCCTCGGTGTTCTTCTGGAAGAGCTGGAGGAAGTGTCTGGGGAGAGGGATGTCTAGGCATCCCTGCTTGGACTGCAGCCCCCGTGACCTGATCCCGGATAAGCGGTCAGAAGATGAGATGAGATGAGACAATATAGAATAGTATATAATGTCCAATAAGATGTAATCCTATTATCTAGAGAAGGCGTACGACAGGGTTCCGAGAGAGAAGTTGTGGTATTGTATGAGGAAGTCAGGTGTAGCAGAGAAGTATATGAGGGTGCTGCAGGACATGTATGAGGACAGTGTGACAGCAGTGAGGTGTGCGGTAGGAACATCAGACCGGTTCAAGGTGAAGGTGGGATTGCATCAAGGATCGGCTCTGAGCCCTTTCTTGATGAGGTCAGACAGGAGTTTCCATGGACAATGATGTTTGCGGATGATATTGTGATTTGCGGTGAGAATAGGGAGCAGGTTAAGAAGAATCTGGAAAGGTGGAGGTACTCGCTGGAGAGAAGAGGAATGAAAGTCAGTAGAAGTAAGACAGAGTCCATGTGTGTTAATTAGAGTGAAGGCAATGGAGTGGTGAGGTTGCAGGGAGAAGAGGTAATGAAGGTGGAAGAGTTCAAGTACCTGGGGTCAACAGTTAAATTTAATGACGAGTGCAGGCAGAGAAGAGCAAGTGGAGAGGAAGGGCAGGAGTGATTTGTGATCGACAAGTTTCGGGAAGAGTGAAAGGGAAAGTTTATAGGACTGTAGTCAGACCTGCAAGTTGTACGGTTTAGAGACAGTAGCGTTTTCAAAAAGACAGGAAGGTTGAGGTTGGCAGAGTTGTAGATGCTGAGATTTTCATTGGGAGTGACGAGGATGGACAGGTTTAGAAATTAGTCATTAGAGGGACGGCACACGTAGGATGTTTTGGATACAAGGCTAGATTGAGATGCTTTGGACATATGCAGAGGAGGGACATGCAGTATATGGGTAGAAGAATGCTGAGGATGGAAGTGCCAGTCAGGAGGAAAAGAGGAAGACCAAAGAGGAGGTTTATGGATGTGTTGAGGTAAGATATGCAAGTAGTTGGGGTGAAAGAGACAGATGTAGAGGACAGGGTAGCGTGGAGAAGAGTGATCCGTTGTGAGGACCCCTAACGGGAGCAGCCGAAAAGAGAAGACAAAGAAGATGTCATCCTATTTAACTATGTGGAAAATACAACTAAGGCAATTTACAGAGGTGGGTAGATTAGCCAAAATCTGCACGTGTTAAATACGTTTAAAAGATCAAGAACTTATTGGAATATGTAGTCAAGTAAGATTCAAAGTAACAATCTAATTAGTTACTCAAATGACTGTCAAATGAAAAACTACAATAGTTAGTCACTATTTACTTCTATTTACAGTGTATTATTTACAATCCAATCACAATCAGATGTTTTGTAGCGCTTAAACCGTAATCCGTAATTTGGAGTAATTTCTTAACAGTTACAGAATGCAGGGTTTTTAATCAATCAGATCAGAAGTAACTACTGCCTACTTGGATCGTTTTTTTTAATATTAGTAAATATTTAGATTTATTTTGGTTACCAGACTGTTTCCATTAGCTGCTATAAACCATTGTTTCATTCATTCATTCATTCATTCATTCATTCATTCATTCAATCATTCATTCATTCATTCATTCATTCATTTTCTAATCCACTTATTCCCTAATTCGGGATCGCCAGTCCATAGCAAGGCACACCCGCACGCTCACTCCAATGGATAATTAAGAATGAAGAATCAACCTAATGTACATGTTTTTGGACCTTCTTACTGTGAGGCAACTGTGCTAACCACTATGTCACCACACCACCTCTAAATTTACATAATAATGGACACCTGCACATATCATGCCTTGTTTTAGATTGCTCAGATCATTAGAATACAAAATCATCTTCCCCAGGTGACCTCAAAGCCTTTAACCCCACACAGAATGCCATCTTTCATCTTTTCATTCAATATTCAGAAATCTTTCATTTGATTATGGCAACTACTTAGCCTCATCCGTGGGTTATGTAAGTGGGCAGGTGGCTAGGTTGTGATTAAGGCAGTGTTATTGAGCACACATATGCACACGCACATACAGAGACTCCCAATCGAGGCAATGACAAATCTCGACTACCATGTGCAGAGTCACAGAGCAGATTAAATATAAGCAGACTAAATATAATCCTGTTAATTAGCGTTGTCAATAAACTATAAAAAAGTCATGAATTACACAAATATCGGGGCACCCGCATTTAGTATATTTACATCATGTAGCAGACACTCTCCCTTATCCAGAGTGTGATACTCATCCATTCATTTTATCTTCTTATCCGCTTATTCCCGAATTCAGAGTCACAGGGGTTTGCTGCGCCTATCCCAGCACACATAGGGCGAGAGTCAGGGGTACACCCTGGACGGTTCGCTAGTCCATCTCAGGGCAATGAGATACTATTTTCTTATCAAATATATTTATTGTTACATGCCAGGTGTTTGAGAAAAAAGTCATCTTTTGAAGATAGTGACTTTGATGTTCTGAAATTGATGAGTAGTTTATTTAATCATCTTAGAATCAGAATGAAAAAAAAAATGCAAAGTGAATGCTTTAAGATATGAGAAGGCAGTGATGGAAATAATGGTGTTATAAGTATACAGCGTTACTTACAGCGTTACTTTTCAGTAACATGTAATCAAATAAATAACAGAAAATACAACAACTGCATTACTTTTACTAACAATAAAGTGTATAACTAACTAATAATAAAATCGATAATATAATTGAGCTCACTGAAGCAGTTCTAATCCAAGTGGACTCTCTTAACTATAGGGCCTACATACAATGTATGACCGGAAAGAAAAAGGCTGTCCACATCACTGGTAAGGAATTCTAATGTAATGAAGCACCTCACATCTTCCCCATGCTACCACAATTATTATTCATCATTATATCTAGTGCCCACTTCATTCTTTTGAGTAATATTCAGGACATCTGTATTTCCAGACACAGAAGTTATTTTCACTGGTCAATGATTACTAGTGACTAGACTCCTTCTCCTTTCGGCTGCTCCCGTTATGGGTCGCCACAGCGGATCACTCTTCTCCACACTACCCTGGCCTCTACATCTGTCTCTTTCACTCCAACTACCTGCATATCTTCTTTCACCACATCCATAAACCTCATCTTTAATCTTCTTCTTTTCCTCCTGCCCAGCACCTCCATCCTCAGCATTCTTCTACCAATATACTGCATGTCTCTTCTCTGCAAATGTCCAAACTATCTCAACCTAACCTCCCTCACCTTGTCTCCAAAACATCCTACATGCGCCATCCCTGTAATAAACTCATTTCTAAACCTGTCCATCCTTGTAACTCCCACTGATAATCTCACTAGTGACTAGACAAATTTTTTTAAAGAAGCAAAGGGAGGGTGAAAAAAAAAATGTACAGCTACAATCAGAAGTAAACCTGCCATGAGAGAGTATGTAGTATTACTGGGTTGAGTTGCAGTATTAATATTTAGTAGAGTACTATTCAGATGGGACTAGTTTTCCAAACATCATTTGAGCTACAGTGATAATTAGTTGATGTCTGAAAGCTTGTATATGGATTCATACAGGATTAACATATCTGTGTTTAGTAACAGTACAAATAGTGTCTGTGTTTTACATGTGGGTGTTGCAGAAGATCAGCATTTAGTGCTTTTTAGACATTTTATAAACATTAGAATAAAAATGAACATACATTTAACATGATTTTATGGAACTGGATTCTTATAAGAAAACCAGTTGAATAAAAATGTTTTAACTTCTATCATTTAAACGTTTTAATGCCGTAATGCTTTTAGTATCAAATTTTGAACAAAAATTCTCTGAGGACTGCCAAGTTTGGAAAAATGACCACCTGTTATGTGGCTTTGTATTTAAGTCCTAAAAGGTCTCACTGGAATTAAAGTCTTTTTACTTCTTTAAAGTTTTTGTAGTGCAGAATACTTTTTTTCCAATCCAACAATAACATCTAAATTCTTCATGAAGCTCCCAGATTTTGTTAAAAAACCTCTTAATAGCCACTTCATTTGTGTGAAGAAAATAATTCTGCAACACACCCTTTCAGCAACTGTTTGCTTTAAAATTCTGGCAACGGTTTGAGGAAGAGGCATCAATGTAATGTGGGTGTGCTGGTAATGTAGGGAGGAAATGTTGGCCATGTAGCATAATATATTCACTGTTTTAATTATAATATTAATTCATCATACAAATGGGATCTTAATATAAAAAAACAACAATTAAATAAACATTACACAACACAACTTCATAAAGACGAGCCCTGTTTCTATATTAAACTTGGGCACATTAGACAGATTAGACAACCAATCTGTCTAATGTCTAACAAATCTAGCTTCAAAGAGTTACTATACAGGCACTGACTAGGCCTGTCTGCAATAGTCTGTGTTATGGGTGTCAAAGGTACAGAAATATGTCTGTCACGTTTCCAATGTGGCAGCACTGTCACAACTCTAGCGCTGAGCACAGCATAGTTTGCCACTAGATCAGTCAAACTATTATTTGTTTTCATTTGTCCCTGACCTTACAAAACCTCTGGACAAAATTGACCACAAGATTACCCTGACAATCCAACATTCTTTTGACACACTTGTTGCATAAAAGGACTCATCAGTTCTGTTTTACAAGGTTCAGTACTTGGTCATCTTAATTTCTACTGCTGCATCAGCAAGGTCATATTCTCACATGTCCTCATACGTTATATTTTGAAACCTCATCTCATCTCAGCTCATCACATCAAAAGTCTTATCTAGCTGTTATTTATCCATACAGATGCCTTACCTTTCCAATATTTTGCGATCTTACTGGAGAACTCTCAAATATATCTGAAAATATACAACCCACCATCCGCAAATAATCCAGACATAAAGGTGTTAAAATTAACCTTTAAACGGCAAAGAAAAGTTATGTTTAACTTGATGTAATAATTAGCAACAAAGAACTCTAATCACATATTATTTCATTCATTCATTCATTCATTCATTCATTCATTCATTCATCTTCTTGCCTGCTTATTCACAGGGGTCTGCTAGTGCCTATCCTAGCGCACATTGGGCGAGAGGCAGGGGTACACCCTGGACGGGTCGCCAGTCCATCACATAGTCAAACAACCATTCACACATGCATTCACTCCTATAGACAATTTAGACTTTTAATCAACATAATCTGCATGTTTTTGGACTGGAGGAAACCGGAATACCCGGATGACACCCACGCAAGCACGGGGAGAACAAGCAAACTCTGCACAGAAAAATCCCTGGCACGGGAATTGAACCCGGGACCTTCTGGTTGTGAAGCGACTCTGCTAACCACTACACCACTATGCCGCCCTCCAATCACATATTGATTGAATTTATGTATTTAACAGCAAAGGTTGAATGCAATGTGCATTTAGTCTGTATATAACTAAGTAAATAAAGACTCAAGAAGTGATTCAAACAATATCAGCTCTGTAACAGAGACACTGTTGCGTCCTTGAGCAAGACCCTTAACCTTAAATATGTTGTACTGTATAATTATGTATGTGACAAAAAAATTTAAACCCCTTGTTAATTCATTCATTCATTCATTCATCTTCTTACCTGCTTATTCCCGAATCCAGGGTCAGCTGCGCCTATCCCAGCACACATAGGGCGAGAGGCGGGGATACACCCTGGATGGGTCACCAGCCCATCTCAGGGCAACACATAGACATTTCTGCGGAGTCCAGAAATGCACTCCGCACAGAAAGATCCCAACCCGGGATTTGAACCCGGGACCTTCTTGTTGTGAGGCGACTGTGCTATCCACTCCGCCACCGTGCCGCCCTCCTTGTTAATATTTATTACTATTCATGTTTATAGGAAATTCATTTCAATCATTTTAAACATACAAATTAGTATTAAAATATTAAAAATAAAAACTGTGATAATTCATGTTTGGCTTTTGCTTAAAAGAATGTAACATCCTGCAATCGAGTGTATCTACACCAATTACAATATTTGGCTTTCTTACATTTCACATACTTTTTTTCAATCGTTCTCTGGTTCTCTGATTCTGTATTCATTATGTTCATCCCAACTCAACAGTTCTGTTTTTCCCCCTCTCCTATTTTCACTGAACCAAATTTACTTTGCACCAAACCCAGATGTAAAAATAAATCAAAATCCTATTTTCTCCTGCACTGTTCCCAAGAAGATCTATGATCAAATGGATTATGTGCTTATAACAGAATGCAATGTTTGTTTCTTTAACCTGATGATCTTGGTGAGAGAAAACAGCCAATGGTTCACTTTTGCCTAATTCTCTGCCTTTTCTAATAAATCATTAAATGGTAGAAGGTCAGCATGTATGACACTTCCTTTTTCATCACCTGCCAGAAACATAACTCTAATCAATGACAAAAGATAACTCTGAGAAAGATTACTCTGTCCTCATTAGTAATCAGCTCCCGACTTCGAAACTGCATCACTATTCAGGCAAATCAAATTCAAATCAAACAAAAAGCATTAATATAACAGTAAGAACATCTAATATAGTATTACAGCTGCTTTTACCTCGTATGCATTTATCATTCTGTAATATAAACATGACTAGAGTGCATATTATTCCTCATTAAGTAGCAGCTGTCAGAAAAATATAGCCCTTGCTGCTGCCGCTTCACTTACTGTCTGTATTTTATAGTGCTCTACCTTAGCAAAGATCTAAATAATTAATCACAGGGTCAGCAGTTCACGCAAAAAGCCCTGTAATTAGCTGAACACATACATACCTATCAGTACCATACGTCAATGATGGAGGAAAACTCTGCACTGGGACAGCAAATGGTAGCGTGTGACTATAAATATCATCTTGTCTGCAAATGCTGTTGATCAATACACACTAAGGTAAGCCTCAAATGCAATGTGACTGGAACCACAGACATGGAGCCAGTGTAGAATTGCACAAGATTACAATCTTTGCCCTGGATTTATTGCTCTACTTTTGGTTGCTTTAACAGCTGAGAGAGCATCAGCCCAGAAAATGCTTGGGGTTGTGTGAATCCAGTTTCTATAGATAAAAAGACAAAATATTCTTATAGACAGAAAAGCATACTTAAACAATATTCCTTAATCAAATGTGTATTTTTCAATAACCGGTACAAATCTGGTTACTCATAGCCATGTGGATATTTGACATGGCAGCACATATGTGAGGGTAATGTTACTTTTATAAATGCCAGCTAACCTTTTGATTTTGTTGGCCACAGTTATAACTTTTCACCCATAAAAAATGGTAAAAAAAACACCAAAAAAACCTGCATCACTAAAATTCACCAATTTTTATATTTCCTAGTTAAACTGAGTGTGATTACAAGTTTCACCATTATTTCCTTACCTACCAACTATAAATGTTTTATATGACTATTTTGGTCAACTTGCTACTGTATGTATTCTCTAACATTGGCCAAGTTAAATATAAATCGAATCTTAAATTACAATTTCTTTCTCCTATTTATTAAAAAAGCAGCAATACCACATGGAACTGCTAAATAATAAAACTAAATGTATTTTATTATATTAAAACCCCTAATTTTTAGCAATATATGTATTCATTCATTCATCTTCTTACCCGCTATTCCCGAATCCGGGGTCACGGGGGTCTGCTGCGCCTATCCCAGCACACATAGGGCGGGAGGCAGGGGTACACCCTGGACGGGTCACC
>JAOTRA010094996.1:0-11602 GCA_026260255.1 Pseudolaguvia tuberculata
CCTAGAGAGAGAGAGAGAGAGAGAGAGAGAGAGAGAGAGAGAGAGAGAGAGAGAGAGAGAGAGAGATAAAATAAAAAATATGTAAATAAATGTGTTAGAGAAAGAGAAAGCAAGAGTGAGTGTGAGAGAGAAAAGATGAGTAACAGTGTAAAAAAAAAAAAAGAGAGAGAGAGAGAGAGACCTGGTACCTGTGACCTTTTCCCCTCTTTTAACAGGGTCTTTGCTTGTTTTTTACACCTGAAAAGAAAGCAGATCTATAATATATGTGTGTTACACAGAAAGAACACAGGTTGTGTTATCAGTAACAGAACTAAGGAAATCCCAGAACTGCCTCCGGATTCTGGAAATGTACACAGGAATCTTCCATCTTTCCAACCAGTTGGACTTACTCCTCCACTTCCTGTCCCAGAGCTTCCACTCTCTCCTCCAGCAGCTTCTTGCTACGCTGGAGCTGATAAATTCCCAGATCCATCTCACTGACCGGAGACACTCGTCCCTGTCCCACCTGACTGAACTTCACCAACTGGACAGGACAGAAAAAGAAGTGAAATATCTTTAATCAGCACCGTTAAACCGCACCTCCATTACCTTTTCTTCTTCGTGGAGTGAAACCGTGACGTGTTTGTCCCTCTGCAGCTGCAGCAGAGCGAGACACAGCGTAGTCTCGTCGGGACAGATGTGAGAGGAGAACGAGCGCAGCTCCTGAAACGAGAGCAAAGAGCGACCTGCGAGAGGAGAATTCCGGTACGCAGCCATCAGCGCTGAAGCCTTTTCCTGTAACACACAGGAGACTCGAAACTGAATACACAGCGTTTGTGTTTATGTAATCTAACCTCCATACCGGTAGCTTCAACTTACTTTCACTAATTCAATGATCACAAACGACTCCTCGAGTGGAACTCGTCCGCTGCCTAGTAGAGCAGAAAGCGTCCACTTTAGAGGTCTGACCAGCAACAACCCCACACCCCATGACAACCAGCCCGAGTCTACATTAGCAGCAAAGTCAGATTCCTTCTGCACTTTACCGCTTCTGGAAAACAAAAGAAGAAGAAAAAGAAGAAGAAGGAGAAGAAGATGAATAAGAAGAGGAAGAAGAAGAAGAAGAAGAAGAGAGAAACCACAACCTAAAAAAACGTCAAAGACAAAAGTTTTATTGTCATTTCAAGCATTTATGACAGATCAGCATACAGTGGCAACGTTTCTCCGGGAACTTAGTGCTACATTAGACAATTAGTGCAGTACAGTGCAGACATAGGGCAAGTGCAACATAAAGACAATAGACAAAGACATAAACACTGACTAATGAGCAGCAATGAGGTCGTAATTGGCAACCTGAGTAGAGCAAAAACAACAGCGTAAATTATAAATGTAAGTAAAGGGATGAGTGTTACAAAGTGATAAAGTGATATGTGCAGTTGTAGAAAAGAAGAAATGCAATGTGGTTGTCCGGGTGTGTATGTTTGCGTGCAGCCTTTTTTCTGTATATTCAATCTAGAAACAATTACATTATGTTTTCTATAATTATTTTGTTATTCCCATAACCCTCCATTAATAAAGTAGGAATAAAGGGTTTAGGGAATGAGATAAAATAAAGGGAATAAAAAATGACTAAGTGACAAAAGGAATAAAATGGTTAGGGGATAAGAAAAAAATTTATATCATATTCCAGAAGTTCCAGGGTGCTGGGAATTAAACCCAGGACCTTGTGATGTGTAGTCTGATGTCTTAACCACCAACCTATATCGAATGTATTAAGTAGACTAAAATGTTTTTCAGCAGCTTTGGGCTCAGGAAGGTCATGTGACCTAATCACAACATGCATCCAAGTTAGATTTCCATCTATCCAGCTGGAGATACTTCAGTACCTGATCATGCTCTGTAGAACGGTACTTAAGCCCATAGGAACTGTCCCCTTCCGCCGAAAACTTTCATTGAGTTCCTGCAAGCTCATACACACAGACCCGCGCCGCCTGCAGCTCTGCACCACCAACGGCGTCCAGAAGTTCATCTTGCCGTCCCAGTCGTTTGGGTCGACCTCTCGGTTTGCTTTAAAAGCCGAGAACAAAAAGGTCATCCGGGCGTCATCTTCCCAGTCGGGAGGAAACTCGGAAGGCGTGTCTGCTTTTTGAGCTATTGAAATTGGCATCGTGCTAAAAGACAGAAATTTGTTTTAGTGCAAGTGACCATATACAAGATTTCGGATTCTGTCAGCACATAAAGACTCATCAATCTCATTCACAACCATTTTACATACAGCCTTTAATACCATGCTCAACCAAACGAACAATCAATCAATAATAGGAAGTCCAGACCTTCTGCTATTGGTCAAAAGCCCTAGAATGTGTACGTCCCACCGCTAGAGGGCGTCTTTATTAACAGTCAACATTAACAGTGAGCATTGTGATTTGTTAAAAATGCATGTTCTCTCCGTGCTTGCGTGGGTTTCCTCACACAGTCCAAAAACATGTACTTTAGGTTGATTCTAAATTGCCCATGAGTGTGTGTGTGTGTGTGTGTGTGTGTGTGTGTGTGTGTGGTTGTTCGTCTATGTGTGGTCCTGCGATGGACTGGCGACCTGTCCAAGGTGTACCCCCGCCTATGTGCGCTGGAATAAGCACCAGCAAACCCCGTGACCCCGATTTAGGGAATAACCCGGTAAGATAGATGAATGAACGAATATCTCGAAAAACCAGACAGTTATAAATTGTCGTTTAGACACGCCTCTTAAGGCGGGGCTACATATTTAAAGCCAACATTTGATTGGACAAACAAAAAAAGGGACGAATGAGTGTAGGAAAATGTAACGTAATAATAATTTAGTATATTTATTGTATTATTTTGTAATAAATTCTATCTATCTATTTATGTATCCATCTAAATAGATGTATACTTGATAAATAATAATAATAAAAGCATAAAAATATAGCCACTAGAAATAAAGAACGACCTAATAAATTCAGATAATAACAAACATTAATTATTTATATTAACTAACCTTGATACAATATTAGCAGGTAAATTAATCCTGGTCAGTTAAACGCCTCCTCACAGCGTGTCTGTTTACGACAGTTTAATAAAACCCGACATGTTTACAGCGAAATAAACCCAAATGTCAGGACCAAAATCTCGTCCCAGTGTTTTTCTTTAGCTAAATAAGCCGAATCCTGAATTACTATCCCAAACCCTTGGTAGGGTTCGAAGTTACGGTTTCTATACGCTATCTAGTGTGCACTTAACGTCAAATTGACTTCGTTTGAGTTTCTGCCGACAAACCCGGAAACATAGCGAAAGCTCTTGCTTCTTCTTTTATTTAAATCGGCTCGTTGTTGATAAAGTGCCATCTAGCGGTGTGGAGTAAAACCATTAAAGCGCTAGCAAAGGAAAAATCATTCATTCATTCATTCATCTTCTAACTCGTTTAAACACTAAATCTGCGCCATGGGGATTGCTAGAGCCAATCCCAACACAGGCAAGGGTAAATTATTAGAACTAAAATAAATGTGTATCTTTTTGTGCAGAGTTTGCATGTTTCTCTCAGCGCTTGCTGGGTTTCCACTGGTACTCCGGTTTCCTCCAGCTGTGGCTCCGAGATAGCGGGTTAGATGATGAATGAATGAATGAATGAATGAATGAATCCTGTAATACAAATAAAAATCACCCTAGTACATCGCAGGGCCACACATAGACAAACACACACACACACACACACACACACACACACACACACACACACACACAATTCTATGTGCAATTTATAATCCACAGTTAACCTAATGTATATGTTTTTGAACCAGAGTACCCAGAGAAAACCACTACAAGTACAGAAGGAACAACGGGGAAGGGGTAGCTTAGTGGTTATGGTGTCGAACTGATACCAGAAAGACCATGGTTAGTTTCCGACAAGCAACAATCAAACCTGGGACTTTCTTCCTGTGAGGAGACCATGCTAACCGATACATCACCATGCTGCCGTTGCAGGTTTAAGATTTGCAATTATAGAAATTATTATTAGACTCATTCATTTTCTTACCTGCTTATTCCCTAATTTAGGGTCGCGGGGGTCTGCTAGAGCCCATCCCAGTGCACATAAGGCAAGAGGCAGGGGAACACCCTGGATGGGTCCTATTATGAGACTGTCAAATTTAAATTTTATCCAAAGCAAGTTACAGTTCTTACCAATCAGTGGCAGCTTTGTGGTGCTGAGAATGTATCCCATGATCTTCAGATTATGATCAATCAACAGTCCAGAAACCTTAACCACGGCGTTGCCATTTTTTACATCCCATCAAATACAGCCAAAAGCTTGGTAGCCCCCCCCCGCACCCTCCACCACTGTACCTGTTGTTCTCAATCATCTTTAGCTTCTTACCCGCTTATTCCCGAATCCGGGGTCACAGGGGTCTGCTGCGCTTATCTCAGCACACATAGGGCGAGAGGCTGCGGTACACCCTGGACGGGTCGCCAGTCTATCTCAGGGCAACAAACAACCATTCACACACACATTCACTCCTATAGACAATTTACAATCACCAATCCACCTGTAAAAAATTATAGTAATAAATGTACCGAATGACTGTATTATTAAATTATGCCTAAAGAAAACACAATTGGTTGCCAGGTAGATTTAAAAAAAAAAAAAAAAAAAAACCTCTAATGAGTGTTTTGTGCCATAGAAAAATAGATGAGAAAGTATGGTGGAAATTTATTGGTAGCACTGATGAGAAAGATTTATGACGAGATATTAGTCATGGTTCGTCGACATGCTCTGTCATACTCACAAGTCCACAGGATTCTCAATACTTACTCTGCACAGAATGACAGTAAGTTTGCATTATGATATTTTGCAGGATGGGATGACTTGTGCAATAATAGAATGTAGTCATGACCTATACAGAAAGAGGATTCTAGTTTTTAGTCTAGCACAACACATGCATAACAGAACCTTTGTATGTATCTGTTAGAAAATGTGTTACTCGTATCAAATCTCAGTCATTTATTTAATTTATTTAACTACTAATACGGTCAATAAAAATACATGATGTTTATTTATGCTGAAAAAGTGTGTAATATTTCTCTCACAAACTTCTACCAGTAAACTAAATACAAATAAATCCAGATTCATCCATATTAAATATCCCAGATCCTTTCTATGACTCAGGATTTACAAACCCTGCTTCTCATTCACTTTGGAATGTAAAAAAAAAACCATAGTAAGTAGTTTTTAGCTCGTAACTCGAAGAACAAGAAGCTAACCAAGTTGTTTAGGAAACTTCCTGCATGGACTGAAACATAAAACAATGGGTATTGGTTCATCTGAACCATGGGATTCAGCAGATTTCTTTCAATCCTTGCACACAGGCTCAGATGGAGTCAATCTGTATGCGTAAATCAAAGGTTGTTGTGGTTTCGAAGAACATTGATGAGTGCCCTCTAGTGGAATATTATCGGAAAATCAGTCAGAATGCCCATTGGTTTAAGTAAGGACTTTTCTGCTCACCACATATGCACGGAGTTGTTATTCGAGTTAGTATATCTGTTTTATCTGCTCTGCCAGCCGTTCGGACCCCTTCAAGCTTCACACAGTGAAGCAGTGACAGACTACGGTACATAAAAAATAAAATCGCATTAAAATGTTTCTGAAACACTTCAACCAGTAGCAAAGATCACATTTTCTTCTCCTTCACATGTTTAATGTGGTCACTGTTGCTAAGCAGACACACGATTGGCTGAAAGGCCGAAAGATAATGGTGAGTGTAGATCTTGTTTTTAATTTCACTCAAGTGTAAGACGCCATGCAGCCTAATTCTATAACAATATTTAAAAGGATTGAAATTAAGACTAGTGCAAAAAAAATTAATATCATGTATAAACAGGATTGGACATTTAAGCCAGGCAACATATCAATCGTTTTCTAAACAAAACCTGTCCTTCTTTAGTCTCAAGTTTACTTGGTGCTAAGGTCCACCAGTAGATGCTGATAAGCCACAGTTTTTCCTTTAAAGCTGGCGACGAGCAAAATGTCTTTGTTGTCAATGGAAACAAGGCTAAAGCCACGAGGTGCCAAAACGTTGAGCTCCTGGAAAGACTGGAAGCGCTGTGTAAGCTCATCCCACAAGTAAATTTGCGAGAAGGAATAATCGCTGCCCAGGACCAGGTATTGCCTTACCCCTACACTAAATGGTTGAAGAGCCATTGAGCCACGCGAAGGCAGCGTCTGGATCTCCACAAAGCGTTGGCTTTCCCAGCGCACCAGCCGCGAGTCACCTATGAATCGAGTCAGGCAGAGATAGAGTGCCTGATGGGCCCAGAAGTGTTTCACTAGGTGGACATCACCTGCATGAGGGATTTGTGAGTGAAAGACGAACTCCTTTGTCCCGCGGCTCCACTGATACACCACTGGCGCCTGCGAGGAGCTCGACAGGATTAGCCTGGCTTTACCGTCCACCTCCAGGAAGTGTACGTGTGTGTCACGGTGCCACGGGTGAAGCGATTGGTGCGAGTAGAAGCCGTTGCTGTTCCAGCGATAGATGCTTGTGGAGCCAGCCTTGGAGCTGTCTACTACAGCAAAGTACCACTCTCCTTCAATCTGAAAGGTCTCGATGTAATTGGGTTTACGGACACGACTGGCTTCGATGTCCTGGATTTTGACGAATTGCAAAGGTCCCTCTTCCCACCTGCAGAAATCAAAGAAATGTGATGCTCAAACTAAGATACAAGCATAGCAACTCAAACATATGGGACATTACCCTGCCAGGCCATCAGAGGGAAACATTTGACTTTTAGTCTTCTTTTGGTAATTTCTTTGTCGCCCTTATCCAGAGTGACATTATACACTGTTATATAATTGAGCAATAGGGAGTTGAGGGCCTTTCAAAATAACCCAGAAGTGGTGGTAACTTGCTGGTGCTGGGAATTGAATTATAGTTATTTAAATTGGTAGTCCAATACCTTAACCAATGCACTACCACTTCCCTCATGTGTGCTACATGTCTGAAATTTGATCATGCCAAGAAACTAAAGAAGACACATTCAAAAGGTTGCAAGGTTTTGCCCTCTGGTAGTCTGGCAGAGTATATGTCAGTTTGTATATGTCAGACAAACAAAATAACCCCACACTCTTCTGATTGTATTGTTTCTTACTTAAAGATATGGGATCCTCCAAAAAGTTGAGCTACCACCATGTAGAGTGTGTTGTTGATCACCACCGGCTTGCAATACACTGCAGATCGAGCTGAAAAGCATGCAAATATTACACATCCAGAGTCAAATAATAATTAGAAGCGGAGGGGTTTTTTTTTTTTTTCATATTATCTTTCTGTAGAAACATTTGGATAAAGAAATCATAAAGATATTTTTATTTGACATACAATCATCTGTATTTTAATACATACATTATAATGTGCAAGAACAATAAATATAATATGATATTAGACAAGTGCTTTTTGCTAGTTCCTACTTTCAGACTTCTTCATTAATAATGTAGAATAAAACGCAAGAAGGAAGCAGAGTTGCAGTAGTGTTAGAAATACAAATGCTTCAGTTCAGTTCTGTTCTGTTCTTAAATCTGTGTGTATTAGTCCAAAATTTGTTTCAGATTCATAAAGAGATTTGACATGTAAAGCTATTTTTTACAGAAGAGGAAAAAAAATGGAGGCCAATGAGGCTACTTGTTTATAGCTGCAATGCTTAAAGGTAAAAGAACAAGAAAAAAATAGTCTTGTGGACATTCATTCATTCTTCTTCTAACCCGCTTATTCCCTAATTTGGGGTCACAGGGATTTGCTGGAGCTTATCGCAGCGCACATGGGGTGAGAGGCAGGGGTACACCCTAGACAGGTTGCCATCCATAAACAAACAACCACCCACACACATTCACTCCTATGGGCAATTTAGAACCACCAATTGACCTAATGTACATGTTTTTGGACTGTGGGAGGAGACCGGAAGAGTACAGCAAGGAAACCCACTCAAATACGGGGAGAACATGCAAACTCCGCACAGAATTCAATATAACTTGAAAACAATATATATTTATATATTCATTAACATTATTTTTATATTTTCAAAAGGATATTTGAAAATTTCAAGACACACCAGCAGATGGCAGAATCCTGTCATTGATCTTTTTTCATTCTGTTGTTTTAAATCTTTACGATATCTCATTTCGCTCCCCATTTTCCCTCTGAGTGATTAACCTCATCCTTTACCTCAGCAAGACCCATTACTTTAAAAGCAGCTTGAGTGGAGTAAGAATAGAACGCGAGTACGAACAGAGCGGATGCTTTTAGTCCCACTGTAACGTAGAGCGCGAGATCACGAGGGCAGGGATCCTTTCTGCTTCAGCTGCTGACAGGATTTGATTCACTAAAAGCTTTCTGTGAATAAGAGTCCCGAGAACTGGTTCAAACCAAGTCTGTAATACGTTACGTAAGGTGAACCTGCAGACACGATTCAGCCAATATGATGTAATCATGACTTAAAAATGTTGACCTACATGTGATGTTACAATAATATGTTCACGTGATCCCAGATGTCAACGGTACATATTCCCGTACACGGCTGAGTATATAACTCATCATCTCATTTATTTCTTACTTTCTTTTTGTTGAATTTTATTACAGACATATTAAAGGTGTTATAAAATAAAAGAATGATGAAAACAGGAAACAAAACAATCACAAATATTAGCCATAGCAAAGGCTTCAGTTAATAAAATTAGAACCCTATAATGCTTGTTTTTTTTTAGTGTGTTTGGTGTATGATTTGACTTACAGGTGATGTTGTAATGGGTCCGGAAAAGCATGTTTACATGATCCCAGATGTAGACGGTACATATTCCCGTACTGGGCTGAGCAAACACCGTGTACAAGTCATCATTAAACCCGTACGACTCCACGGAAAGAGACTGAAAGGGGTAGGTCTCATACGAAACAAAATCTGAGGATCAATTTTTTTTAAAAATTAAATAATAAAAGATGTGGAAACTGGAGCAGTGCAGCAAAAAAGATTCCAAATTTAGACATTTTCCTTAATGAACTGGAATTTGTCCGATTTCCTACCTGCACTGATGCAGTTGAAGTCTCTTGGTGTTAAATCTTGGATGCGTCGGCCCTGAAACTCAAAGGGACTTGCGCAGTATATAGCCGGGACGGAGGTGTTGGTTTTCTCCATCCAATCCACCAGCCACTTTATCTTACAGTCACAGCGAAACGAGTTTCCCCTCAGATCTCTGAGAGAAGACCAACAGTTCATTTAGGTGTAGCAGCAAATCCTGAGATGATTTATTCCACTTTACATTTATTACTCCTTTTTATAAATATATATTTTTGCTTGTTTGCATAATAACGTTTGTCTTTATTTAATTAATTCTTTTTATTCTTCGTTTGTGCTTTAATACTATATAAAATATAAATATAAAATATAAAATTTCTCTCATCACTTCAAATAAACCAGTGTTTTATGGATTTATTTAATTAAAATGATTTATTTCTATTTTAAAAGACCGTAAATTTAAAACACCCTTTTGAAAACCGGTAAAGATCAGGCACTGACACTGGAGACTCCTTCCATAAAATGTCATTGTATAAAAACATACAAGGAATGAAAACTTGGGAGGAATCCAAGTTTTTAACAATTTTTTGCCTCACAACAAGTAGGTCCCAGGTTCAATTCTCAGGCAGGGGTCTTTTGTGTGGAGTTTGCATGTTATCCCTGTGATTCCGTAGGTTAACTTCAGATACTCTGGTTTCCTCCCACAGTCTCAAAACATGTATGTTAGGTTGATTTGTAATGGCTAAATTTCCCATAGGAAAAAGTGTGTTTGTGTGTGGCCCTGTCATGGGCTGGTCACCTTCCCAAGGTGTACCCCTCCTGCATTTCACTTTTGAGAGAACTACGACTTCTGTGACCTTGAATTAAAGAATAATTGGGTATAGAAGATAAATGAATCCCAGGCCGGGATCTTTCTGTGCGGAGGTTGCATGTTCTCCCCGCGCTTTTGTGGGTTTCCTCGGGGTGCTCTGGTTTCTCCCACAGTCCAAAAACATGCAGATTAAGGTGGATTGGTGATTGTAAATTGTCCATAAGAGTGAATGTGTGTGTGTGAATGGTTGTTTGTCTATGTGATGCCCTGAGATGGACTGGTAACCCGTCCAGGGTGTACCCCCGCCTTTCGCCCTATGTGTGCTGGGATAGGCGCAGCAGACCCCCGTGACCCCAGATTCGGGAATAAGCGGGTAAGAAGATGAATGAATGAAATAATTATTAAATAAGAACAAATAAAATAGTTAAATGAGTTGGAATTTTAGTTGTGACATCATCACGGCAGCATGGTCGCCTCACAACAAGATCACGGGTTCAATTCCTGTGCGTACTTTGCATGTTTTCCCTGCACTTGTGTGCGTTTCCTTTGGGTACTCCGGTTTCCTCCCACAGTCCAAAAACATGTACATTAGGTTAATTGGTGATTATAAATTGCCTATAGGAGTGACTGTGTGTGTTTGTTGCCCTGCGATAGACTGGTGACCTGTCTAGTTGTTACCCCTGTCTCTCGCCCTATGTGTGCAGAGATAGGCAAACCCCCATGACCCTGAATTAGGGAATAAGCGGATCAGAAGATGAATGAATGATCACATTATCTGTGAGGTATAAAGGATTCTGCTGCCCTCTTCAAGGTCGTTTTTTTCTGCTAGACCATTAAATTGGACTTACAGGTCAGTAAGGATGTCCTGGTGTTTGAGCAGTTCTCTGGGTAAAGCTTGAAGGTTGTTGTTCGATAAAGATCTAAAAATAAAAAAATTTAAATTACATAATATAGTCAACAAACCGTTCATCCATCTTATCATTATTTTATTATATGAAGAGGATACGTACAGGTGAGTTAAAGACTTCAGGCCGCGGAACGTGTATTTGGAGAGCGAGCGAATGTCGTTATTCTCTATAAACCTGCAGGGCAGATAATCCAACAGATCAGAGACACACCAACCCATAAAAACACTGGAGTATTGGGGAGTATAGTAACGTTACTGTAGATCATGGAGTAAAATAACCGTGGGAAAAACTGTAGTGTGTTTAAACCTTACTAAAGTAAATCTATTCTACTGGATTATTATAAACAAAACTTATTATATAACCAAAGGTTAGTTACTCAAGGGCCCAGAAGTGCTAAAGTAAAAAATAATTCACAATATTCTGGTTGGGAGTCCAACACTAACAAATGAGCTATGAACTTCCCAATTAATTAATTAATTAATTAATTAATTAATTCCTCCCTCCCTCCCAGCCTTCTTTCTTTCCTTTATTTTTACTTTTTCTCTTTGTCTCTCACTCTTTCCTACCCCCACCCCCTTCTCTCTATTTTGTATTCACGAAACAGCGTCAGCTGGAATTTGATTAGAGTTGCATAATAAATTGAGTCTTTGCACTCGGCTCCTTGCACATCACATTTATCCAAGAAAACCTTTTAGCGTAATGATGCTGAGGTTTCTGTGGTGTTCTCTCCTCACCCTTTCGCCCATCTCACACTCCAGTGCTCCATACTTTACTCCAGTGCTTCATACTGGGCTCCATACTGCACTGCATACAGTGCTCCATACTTTACTCC
>JAOTRA010095013.1:0-5000 GCA_026260255.1 Pseudolaguvia tuberculata
GTGTGTGTGTGTGTGTGTGTGTGTGTGTGTGTGTGTGTGTGAGAGAGTGTGTGTGTGAGAGAGTGTGTGTGTGTGTGTGTGTGAGAGTGTGTGTGTGAGAGTGTGTGTGTGAGAGTGTGTATGTGAGAGTGTGTGTGTGTGTGAGAGTGTGTGTGTGTGTGTGACAGAGCGAGAGAGAGAGAGAGAGAGAGAGAGAGAGAGAGAGAGAGAGAGAGAGATGCACAGATGCATAAAAGATAAAGTGTGGATCCTAGTGATGCAAATCAAAATTGTGATGAATGAATGAATGAATGAATGAATGAATTTGCCGCTTTCTGTGTTGATACTGGATTGACTTTTTCAGGACTGGATTATTTCTCCAGTTGAATGTCTTTTATATTTAAATTCATTAATAAGTAGTAAATACTAAAGTTAAACCGATATTGATTTAGATTTTCTTTTCACGATATTGATTATTTAGAACTGATATTAGTTATACAATACCGATATTTTAGATCTATATCGATATAGAATATATCGATATATATTCTAACTCGCATATACCCTAATTATGGGGTAGATGGGTGGGGGGGGTCTGCTGGAGCCTATGCCGCCGGTGTGCAAAAAAGGTAAAAGACAAGGGTACACCCTGGACAGATCGCCAGTCCATCTCAGGGCCACATACAGACAAACAATTGCACACACTTCTACGGACAATTTAGAATTACCAATCAACCTAATATACATATTTTTAGACTGTGGGAAGAAACCGGAGTACCTGGAGAAGTTCCACACAATTATTGCACACAATTATCGATAGCTACCAGACTGTAACGAAAATAGACTCGGAGCACAAAGTTCACAACTTTCTTTAATCCAGAAGATCAACATTCTAGAACAAGTAGGATTCGTGTTGGAGTCTTGGAATGTTCTTTACATGGCAGAAGTATGAGGAGTTTCATGGACATCTCAGGAACTTGGAATCGTTGGGAGGATCACGCAACCATGAAGCTAAGTCCTACTTCCATGCTTGAGACCAGACATATTCCTCGGGGAAGTGTGCGGCTTAAATAGGGCTGTTTCTGGGAGTCGGGAATGAGTTGAAGGTACGAGTAATTAATACTCTGGGGAAAGTGAAGAGGAGCCTGGCGTATCTGTGACAAAGATATAACAAATGAATCCGATATTACAAATCCGATATCCCAATTAAGTCTTACAAATCTAGGTGGCGCCAAGCTGTAGCGGGTCAAGGTACCGGCAGCTACGTGTGCAAGTCTGGCCCAGGTTTGCTTCAGGCTCTGATCGGTTCTGTTTCCATTTGTCTTTTTTCTATTAATCGAATCCAAAGAAAGCTATTCAGAAGAAAATCAGAAAAACGATTATCGGCCGGTCTTTAGTAAAATATAACCTAAGGTGCTGGACAGCTAATTAGATGAGTTCAATTTCCAGCACCACCAAACTGCCACTGCTGGGCTCAAGAGCAAGGCCATTGACCCTTGAGCAAGGCCATGGAGCCATTGACCCTTGAGCAAGGCCATGGAGCCATTGACCCTTGAGCAAGGCCATGGAGATAAATGGAAGCAGCTCAGCTTTATACCCAGCTGAACAGGACTAATTGGTGTCTTTTGTTGTCTTAAGATTAGACAAGACATGGGACAGGTGCAAACTTTGTGACCTCTTTGCTAAAGCAAAATTGAACTAGGAAACTATACCGAAAATATGAATCCCCAATATGGTCCCGGCTCCTCTAGATTTTTGACTGGGTCATGTGACTGTGTGGATTTGAACATTTAGTTCCAATATTAATGAGATCAGACCGTCACATTGAGCTTGAGGGGGTCTGAGGTTCTAGTTCCTGCCAGTGTGCTTGAGTCAGAATCAGGATTTTGGGGATCTTCCACCCTAATCAGTACACGCACATGTCTTTCATGGAGTTCTGGGTTTTGGTAGACAGGGACGTTGTCTACCAATACTTTATTACATAAAACCATTTTTCTGTGTTTGTTTTGTAGAGAGACTTCAGAAGGACCGAAACGATGCAGCTGATCTCTCTCTCTCAGACTCTCCTCTGTTCTCACGTTGGGGCCGTGATTTGGGTCCCGAGAGCCGCCGAGTCGCTCTACGCAAGTTCCAGTATTATGGTTACAACGCTTACCTCAGCGATCGTCTTTCACTGGACAGAGGTATCCCTGACCTCCGACCCGATGGGTGAGCGAGGCACCGAACACTGGGTTCTTCTGACAGTTGATTCAATTCCCAGGTCTTTTGATTCACTTGAGTCAGTAGAGATTCGGACTCTTTTGTCCTTTCACTAGATCACGCTAAATGAATCTTTAGAATCCTCACACCAAGAACATCCCGGGTTCGATTCCAAGGCCGGGTATGTTTCTGTGCGGAGTTTGCATGTTCTCCCAAGGCTTGCAGGGGTTTCTTCGGGGCCCTCTGGTTTCCTCCAACAGTCAGATGAGGTGGATTAGGTGATTCTAAATTGTCCATAGGAGTGAATGTGTGTGTGTGAATGGTTGTTTGCCCTGCGATGACCTGTCCAGGGTGTAACCCCTGCCTCTCGCCCTATGTGCGCTGGGATAGGCGGCAGCAGACCCCCGTGACCCCAAATTATGGAATAAGCGAGTAAGAAGATGAATGAATGAATGAATGAATGAATGAATGAATATCAGTGATGGTATTAAGGAAATCAATTTGCACCTAATAGTAAAATATTCTGAAATATCTGTACTTGTTGATTTCCTAATTATCTATAAACACATCTTAGCTTAGGAAAATGTTTTATTATATAGTTTCTATTTAAAGTAAGTGCATTAGTAAATATTCAGATAATTCACCCAGTAGTCATTAATATTCATAAGCCCGCCCTCCAGCGCTCATAAATATTCATGAAAGAGCTCATATTCATAGCATCCCACTAGCAGCTCGACAAGATAAGTAACATCTTTGAACAATTTTTATTAAAATCTATTTTAAGTTTTTATAACCTGTTGCACTTCTATTATTATTATTTTTTATTCTTTGTATATAAGGGGAAGTAGACCCAGAACACGGGTTCGAACCAAAGAGGAAACACAGGAAAAGCCACAGAGATAGAACGATTGAGTCCTTCTTCAATAAATGACCCCAAACAGAGTCAGGAGGTAAAGTCAGATCTTGGACTCAACCACTAGTCAGGGTCTGGTACTGGACAGAACCAGTAGTCAAGGTCGGGTACTGGACAGAACCAGTAGTCAAGGTCGGGTACTGGATGAAACCACTAGTCAGGGTCTGGTACTGGACAGAACCAGTAGTCAAGGTTGGGTACTGGATGAAACCACTAGTCAGGGTCCGGTACTGGACAGAACCAGTAGTCAAGGTCGGGTACAGGATGAAACCACTAGTCAGGGTCCGGTCCTGGATGCAACCAGGAGTCAGGATTGGGTACTTGACACAACAAGGAGTCGGGGTCAGGTCCTGGACACGACCAGTAATTAGGGTCTGGCCCTGGTAGGCAGCAGTAGTCAGGGTCAGGTTCTACAGTGTGACACAATCACGTTGATAGTTTCTGACAAACAGAGAACACTCAGTGTTTCACGGCGCTGCTTCCTGACGGAATTCTGGAAAAGAAAACTATAGACAGCTTTTCATTCATCCATTCATTAGTTCATTTTCTTTCCTTCTTATTCCTTAATTCAAAGGTCATGGGGGTCTGCTGGATCCTATCCCAGTGCACATGGGGCAAAAGGCAGGAGTACCCCTGGACAGGTAGCCAGTCCATCGCAGGGCCACACATACATGAACAATCACACACACAACCTCCTATGGTCAATTTATCTCCAGTCAACTTCTTCGATGTGGGAAGAAACCGGAGTACCCGGAGGAAACCCACACAAGCGCGGGGAGAACATGCAAACTCCACACAGAAAAATCTCCGGTCCGGGAATCAAACCCCGGACCTTCTTGTTCATTGAACAATTAATATCCATAAATAAAAAATTGCAATAAATGTCACTAGAATATGCATAAATCTGCGTAGCGTAAGTGAACCTTATCGTATCATTGGCTGGGCATCCTGTCACCCATTTGATGACACAGAAAACAATATTATTGATTTAATCAATTCAATTAGTTCTAATATAAAATTTTTTATTGAATTTTATTTTATGCACTGCATCGATTTTCTTGTGCGCTAATAATGTGCAAGCAATGCGCAATCGCACAAGCGCGTAGTTCCGAGGGATTATAGTACCTGAAGAAAACCCACACAAGCGCAGGGAGAACATGCAAACTCTGTACAGAAAAATACTTCGCCTGTGAATTTGAACCCAGGATCTTCCTGTTCTGATGTTCTGTCTCCCTCCCGCGTCCTGTTCCGAAAGACAAGTTTGATTTTCTTTGTCTCTCAGTCCTGCTGTGAAGAATATGAGCTCCGCCCGGTGCAGATGTGCTGGCAGCCTGGATGAAAAGCCTGCACAGAAATTTCAGATTGTTTCGAAGAGCAAAAATACAAAGGAATCAAAAGTATTGGCACCCTGAGTTTTTATTCAAGTCTTGGCAAACGGTAGACTTAATAATAAGCTTAAAAAAAAATCATTTTTATTTTTATAAATAAAGTTTTTATAAACAAAAACAGGTCTGTACTGGTAACATAACCTCAAAGTATCGTCTAACGTGCTTATTCTCTAATTCAGGGTCACGGGGGTTTGCTTAAGTCTATCCCAGCACACATAGGGCGAAAGGCAGGGGTACACCCTGGACAGGCCACCAGTCCATCACAGAACCACACATAGCAACACTCATAACACTCACAGCTATGGGCAATATAGAATCACCAATCAACCTATTGTACATATTTTTGAATTGTGGGACGAAACCGGAGTACACAGAGAAAACCCATGCAAACGCACGGAGAACATGCAAACCCCACACAGAATGTCCTCTGTCCCAGAAGTCCAACCTTGCTGCAAGAAGAGCATGCTAAACACTAAAAACACCTTCTTACCATGTTAACAGTACGTTAAATATACTGTATA
>JAOTRA010095013.1:10000-11600 GCA_026260255.1 Pseudolaguvia tuberculata
GAAGATGATGGGTTTGCCTCATAGCAACACCAAGCTGTCACTGCTGGGCCCCTGAGCAAGGCCCTTAACCTTTAAATAGATTGTCTGGATTATGGCATCTGTCAAATCTACCAATCAGTTAAAAAGAGATCTGATCAACCACACGGAGACTCTGTTGACCTGTCCTGCTGACCCTTGAGCTACCAAACACGGTCCGAAGAGAATGTACCGGATTCGTACAACACGCAGGGAGAGAAACGCTTCAGCATAAAGAGGCGCCATCTGCTCGCTGCAGGCTGTTGCTCGCAGTTTTGCAGCAGCACCGCGGAGTGTTGTCTGTTAATGAGGCGCGAGAAAATCGCATTTATCACAACACGCTAATACGTGAGGAGGAAACAAACTCTGTGCTGCTGGAGCCTATACCAGCTCACATAGGGCAAGAGGCAGGGATACACCCTGGATGGGTCACCAGTCCATCACAGGGCTATACATAGACAAACCACATATAGACATTTACACACACATTCACTCCTATGGACAATTTAAAATCACGAATCGACCTAATCTGCATGTTTTTTGACTGTAGGAGGAAACCGGAGTACCCAGAGGAAACCCACAAAAGCGCGGGAGAACATGCAAGAAAGGCAACTGTGCTAACCACTACGCCTGAACAGAATGTTCAGAATGATACTTTTCATGAACCTGGAGCTGTCACTGTTGTGCGTGACTTCTTGGTCTACCGTGGCGATAGAAGGATTTCTTGGTTTTCCTTGGCAGTGACGGGATTTGAACCCAGGGTCTAATTGGTCTTTTTTGTTAATTGTGGAGTTTGAACCTATGCTTTCTTGGTCTTCTTTGGTGGTGGTGGAGGGGTTTGAATCCAGGTCTTCTTGTTCTTCCTTGCTGGTGGTAGGGTTTGAATCCAGGTCTTCTTGGTCTTCCATGCTGGTGGTAGGGTTTGAATCCAGGTCTTCTTGGTCTTCGTTGCTGGGGGTATGGTTTGAATCCAGGTCTTTTTGGTCTTCGTTGCTGGTGGTGGGGTTTGAATCCAGGTCTTTTTGGTCTTCGTTGCTGGTGGTAGGGTTTGAATCCAGGTCTTCTTGGTCTTCGTTGCCGGTGGTGGGGTTTGAATTTAGGTCTTCTTGGTCTTCCTTGCCGGTGGTGGGGTGTGAGTCCAGGTCTTCTTGGTCTTCGTTGCTGGTGGTTGGGTTTGAATCCAGGTCTTCTTGGTCTTCCTCACTGGTGGTGGGGTTTGAATCCAGGTCTTCTTGGTCTTCCTCACTGGTGGTGGGGTTTGAATCCATGTCTTCTAGTTCTTCCTTGCTGGTGGTAGGGTTTGAATCCAGGTCTTCTTGGTCTTCCTCGCTGGTGGTGGGGTTTGAATCCAGGTCTTCTTGGTCTTCGTTGCTGGTGCTTGGGGTTTGAATCCAGGTCTTCTTGTTCTTCCTTGCTGGTGGTTGGGTTTGAATCCAGGTCTTCTTGGTCTTCCTTGCTGGTGGTGTGATTTGAATCCAGGTCTTCTTGGTCTTCCTTGCTGGTGGTGTGGTTTGAATCCAGGTCTTCTTGGTCTTCCTTGCTGGTGGTGTGATTTGAATCCAGGTCTTCTTGGTCTTCCTTGCTG
>JAOTRA010095024.1:0-11600 GCA_026260255.1 Pseudolaguvia tuberculata
TCTATCTATCTATCTATCTATCTATCTATCTATCTATCTATCTATCTATCTATATATATATATATATATATATATATGTGTGTACATTTAACTTTTCCGGCCATTTATTGCTACCTGTCCCAACTTTTTTTGGAATGTGTAGCTCTCATGTAATCTAGAATGAGCCAAAATTTGGCATGGCATTTCAAAATTTCAACATTTGATATGTTATCTATATTTTATTCTGAATAAAAAATTAAAATTTGAAACTTCCACTTCATTGCATTCTGTTTTTATTCACAATTTATATAGTGAATGAATGAATATATACTAACACAGGTTACACACTCTTAAAATATAAAAAAGAAAAAGAGCTTTAAATAATCAGAAAGAATCTCATTCACAATAAATAGAGTAATTCTTTATTAAAATATGGGAAATGATGGCTGGTGATACCTAGCACCACCAAGCCCCCACTGTGCAAGGCTCACAACTCCCAATTGCTCAGTTGTAGAAAGGATAAATGTAAGTGGTTCTGTGTACGGTGAATACTACTGGATAAATGTAAATGACATGCTTAAAACAAATTTTAATAAAGATTAATTGATTGAGAAGCAAGCAAGCAGCATATGCAAAAAAAGTATCTGATCAGTTTCATGAAGAGACATCGCTATTCCAATTGGTAGAAATGCTTTTAGTACTGTTTAAATTGATCTTACGATATTTAAAGATGATGATGCTTATAATTACTATATTCAACTCTTTAGTCTTTTTTATTAGCCCGTGGATTTCTTGTGGTCCAAGACATAAAGGGATCTCTGAAAATCATTTTGTTGAATATTTCAACAGTTTAAATAAATGTCACATACAAGATTTAATCAGTGATTTAATATATACGATTTAATATTAAAAACATGTTACAAGTATAGTACAGTAGTTAGATTAATAAATACATATTTTAATAGTGAGGAAAAGGGATGGTTAGCAAGGTCATCTCACAGAATGTCCATAGGTCGATTCATAAGCAAGGGGTTTGTCTGAGTTTACATGTTCTCTGGGTACTCCGGTTTCCTCCCACAGTCCAAAAAAAATAAAAATATGGACTGGCGACCCCTGCCTTTCGCAGAATAAGCGAGTTAGAAGATGAATGAATGAATTATGCTGAAAAACAGTATCATGAAATAGAGATGCTTGGAATGTGCAATAATTAGTATCAAGTATCAATATTTAACATGCCTGTGCTGTGTAATTGCATATGTGTATGTATAATCTAATTTTAAGTTTAACGATGAATTTTAAAATTAGAATTCAGGGGAAAAATTCTGCTGGTGTATCAGCAAATCAATGTATAACAAAAGTAATGTATAACTGATGGACATACAGTGGTTCTTAAACAAAAACACTTTGTAATGTTTTTTAAATTCCTGTATATATGACCAAAAAACCTCACCTGCGGTCAAAAACCTACACGAATAAACAAAATTATACTTGGTAATTTATTTTATTAGAAAAATAAATTAAATGTGAGTGGTCAAATGTAAGGCAAACCTCTAGTAGTAATTTAAAAGCTAATTGAGAGCCCATCTGTTTTCAGTCAATGAAATGGCAATCCAATGACACATCTGATAATGTTTTGCATGCATGCAAAAATATACCAAATTATAAACAATTCATGCATTTCCAGTACCGCTGTTTCTTTTATGGAAAAGAAATGTTTCCATGACAATGTATTTCTAATCACTGCACCACATTATATGTACATATACATAAAATTGATGTGCTACATTCAACAATAGAATATAGTCACTCAATAGCAACTCTGTCCTGCATATTTAGCTATTTCCATTGTTGGTATAAGTTGTGGTAAAAAAGAAGAAATGTACAATTTTATACCATTGTGCAGTCTTCTGCCAAACCAAATACATATATATGTGTGGGAATCACTTATATTTCATATATTTGAATCCATATTTCAAGTTCGACTCCTGATATTGTCTGTTAAAAGCTTTCTTTTGTAGACTCTTCTGTCTCTTCACTATTTCATTAAAAAAAAGATCATTCTGACTCAGATAAGAAATAAAATAGAAATATTTAAGGATTTCTTGTGCTGCCCGTAACAATTGATCCACGGCCATAAAGTGATAGATACGGTTTTGTAGCTATATGGGTAGGAAGGAGAAAAGTGCTTAAAAGATTCTGTTGAATCTATTGGTATATCAGAATGTTGAAAATCATAGTAAGTAGAAGTTAATTCACTATGGTGTCTCCTGGATCACATGAACAATTATCAGCAAGAAATGCCCAGAAAATACACATACTTCTCACAAAATCTACTGAAAGCCATTGTTAGTATTCTTACTTATTATTGGTGGACTTGTTATCAAACAGAATCCACTTTTTAAGAATACCTAGCCAATCTGGCCACCTTCCTGCTCACCAACAATAGCTCTAATCAAAAAAGGTAGCATAGCCACGTTAAATCCTGCCTATGTTCTTTTCCAAATTACCTACCTAAAAGCCTTATTGTACACTACAACATACCCAGAAAGAAGCCTACATTTAATCATGTAGATGCTAAGAACATTTCAGAGGGGAAATTCTGAAGCCCAGCTTTTGAACACCAAAGGCATTAATACCCTAAGCGTTTTTTAGAATAAATTTATTTATTTTCCTTTGGTAATCACTTAGAGAATCTTTAAACTTCTTAAATCTCTTATCGTAATAAGACTTAACACATAACCACACACACAACTAATACACAAACATTAAAACTGTCACGCCCCCCTTTTGGTGATGAGCGTCTCCACCGCGTTCTCCTCATTGTTGGATCATCGCCTTTTTTTTTTGCCTTTTTTCCCGTTTTTGTTTTTGTCTTGTTCTTGCTCAAATTTAGAGTTTTTTGATCTCGTCTCATCTTGTCTGGTCTGGTCTGGTCTGGTCTGCTCTTGGAAGTTAAATCTTGATCTTGTTTTTTTTTTCTCTCTCTTGAGAATAAATGGACTGCTTTAAACCGCCAATCCTGCGTTTGGGTGCACTCCTTATCACCGATCCAAGTCCCCCCACCCGTTCTGACAGAATGGGGTGGGGTAGCCCCCCCAATTGCCACGGTAAGTGCCGGAAGTTTGTGTGGGAATGCGCTGTGTTTTTTAAAGCTCAGCCACACGCTTACACCAGGCCCAGGAGCAAGTGCGGGCTGTTGTTTTTGTGCTAAACGGGGAAAGCGTTGGACTGGGTGGCGTTCGCCTGGGACTCTGACCAGCGTCTCAGGGAAGACATCCTCTACATTTTCCTCTATCTCACCACATGCGACTCCCTCACCCCGGTGGAGGCCGCTGTCTTTCTGGCCCACCCTGAGATGTGCCTGACGGGGCCATTTTCGACTGAGGAGAGTCCGCCCCTGGTCCGGAGGTGGTCAAGGAGCGTACGCCTGGTCCGGAGGTGGTCAAGGAGTGTTTGCCTGGTCGGAGGTGGTCGAGAAGCGTCCACCTGGTAAGGAGGTGGTTGAGGAAAGTCCGTCTGGTCCGGAGCTGATCGAGGAACCCTGGGGGCCTTGTTCTGCTACTGTGGAGGCTTGGGGCCTCGTTCTGCTCCTGTGGAGGCCTAGGGTCCTTGTTCTGTTACTGAGGAGGCCTGGTGCCCTTGTTCTGTTCCTGTGGAGACCTGGGGGTCTTGTTCTGCTCCTGTGGAGGCTTGGGGCCTCATTCTGGAAGCCTCGCCCTGATCCTGTTCCCCATGAACCTTGGATTATTCATGGACATTGACCCTCAGTGGGCTGAGTACCTTTTTTCCCCTTTTTTCTCTTTTCTCTTCAGTGTTTTATTTTCTAGATTAGTTAATATTAGTTCTGTTAGAGCCTCAGCCCTCAGGTTTTGTTCTTTTGTGTTTTGGTATTGTCTTCTTTTCTTGTCTCTTGCATTGTCTCGCTTCTTGCTTTTCCGTCCCGGTTCTCATTCTTGTCTCTGTCTCTCAGCCCTTTCTCTCCTTGCTCCTCACCCCATTTCTCTCCTCAGCCTTCTCCCTTGTCTCAGTTCTCGCCCTGTCTCGAACTTCTCCTTGTCCCTCTCCCTGTTCCTCTTCTCATCCTCTGTCTTGGTTCTCATTCCCCTCTCGGTCATGGTTGCTCTTGTTCCCTTTTCTGTCTCGGTTCTTTCCTCATCCCCGCCCTTTCTATCTCCGGGTCTCTACAGTCTCTCTACCATGTCTCTGTCTCAGTTCTTGCCCCGTTTTCTGGTTCCTGGTCTCGTCCCCACCTGTCTCATGTCTCATCCTATTCCTTGCTCTGTCTTTTTCCTCATTCCTCACTCTTGGCTCTCTTCTATGTCTGTCTCAGTTCTCGCCCCCAACTTTGTCCCTGTCTTCGCCCTTTTGTTCTCTGTCCTCACCCTTTCTCTTTCCCCTTCCCTCTTCCTAACCCCACCTGGTTCCCATTCCTCGCTCAGATCTCGTCTTTCTGTCCCTGTTCTCACTTTGTCTCAGTCCTTCCCTGTCTCTCCTTCTCAGGGTCTGGTCTCTCACCCTGTCCTGTCCTTTCCTCATTGTCTTGGTTCTTGTCCTGTCTGGTTCTTGAATCGTCTCTCTCATAGTTTCCCTCTCGTTGCTGTCTTCTCTCTTCTCTGTCCTCGCTCTCTTGTCGCTGTTCTCTTTTTTGTACTTTGTCCTCATCCTGCTCTGTTCTCGTCCCTTTCCTCGCCTTCTCGTCTCATGTCATCTCTCCCTTGCCTCTGGTCTTGCATCTCATCTGTTCATGTCCTCGCTCTCTGTCCTTGCACTCTTGTTCTTGTCTCGGTTCTGGTTTTGCTTATCTTCTCAGTTCTGGTCTTATGTCTTGCTCTTGTCTGTCTTGCCCCTCACCCTGTCTTGCTTCTCTTTGTTCTTTCTCCTCGCTTGTCTCTGTCCTTGCTCCTCGCCTGTCTCTAGCCTGTCTTGTTTCTCGCTTGCTTCTTGTCTGTCTCGCCCGGTTCTCCTGCAGGTCACCACTAAGAGAACGCCAGGAAGCGTTTATAGAAGGGGGGTCTGTCTTTCGGTGATGAACGCCTCCACTGCCGGTGCACAGTCATGCGCGCATGAGCTCAGCTGAGTCTCGTTGCCGCACGTTGATTGCGCAACCTTTTTTAGCCGGCGGCGTGTTCTCCTGGCTGTTGAATCATTGCCTTCTTTTTCACTTTTTTTCCGGTGTTTGTTTTTGTATTGTTCTTGCTCAAGTTTACAGTTTTTTTTATCTCGTCTGGTCTCGTCTGGTCTCATCTAGTTTGCTCTTGGAAGAATATTTCGACTGCTTTAAACCGCCAATCCTGCGTTTGGGTGCGCTCCTTATCCCTGATCCAAGTCCCCCCACCTGTTCTGACAAAAATAACTGACACTATTAGTAGATTAATTGTTTAATTAAAGTGGCACGTTTCCAGGAGTGTTATATACACAGACCTTCTTTCCACTACCATTAACATTTTTAGTAGGGACTTTAGACTGACAAGCTAGTCTTCTCTTTACACACTCATTATTAGTTTTCAGGAATTCAAACCCTACCCCCAGTTTATAGGTTGTCCTGTCTTGAAGCACATTTGGTAGGTAATATCCACTAGCAATGCTCTGACGATACACTGCCCATCATCTAGCTGTATAGTTTATTCATTGACAAAATCTTTCAAATTCTCAAGAAATGACAACTGTTTATTTGTTGTCTAATAGATCCCACTTCTGTTCACTACCAGTCAGTGGCTTTTGATTAATGGCTGATCTATGCATATAAAAGATGCCTGTTATGCTTTTCAGATGCATATTATATTTAATTAGTAGCACCATCTTGTACTTTTCACTTTGTTTAGTGCATTTTTTAATTCCTTGTTTTTAAATTATTGTTTTCAGAGTGTGTAAACATGGTGGCCATGATATGACCAGGTAGGAAGTGATTCTGAATTAAAATCCTTTGTTAAGGACTTAAACTTAAAATTATATTTAAAAAATGTATTTATTAATGAATTTTTAAAAAACTATTCAAATTTTAATGATGATATATCTAATACATTGCATGTTATACTGAATAACTGTATGAATGAAAATCATTTCCCTCAAATATATGGTTATATATAGGCTATGATTTTTAAATTTTAAAACACTGATTAGAATTAGAAATAGGAAATATGGGCCCTGTTTTATAGAAGGATAAAATGTTTCAGCTGCAATATTCGAACCCTTTGCTCGGTATTTAGTAAAGGCACCCTTTTGATCTGATAGTCATGAGTCTTTTTGGGAAAGATGCAACAGGTTTTTCACACCTGGATTTGGGGATCCTCTGCCATTCCTCCTTGCAGATCCTCTCCAGTTCTGTCAGGTTGGATAGTAAATGTTGGTAAACATTTTTAAGTCTCCCCAGAGATGCTCAATTGGGTTTAAGTCAGGCCTCTGGCTGGGCCATTCAACAGTCACAGAGTTGTTGTGAAGCCACCCCTTCATTATTTTAGCTGTGTGTTTAGGGTTGTTGTCTTCTTGGAACGTCAACCTTCAGCCCAGTCTGAGGTCCTGGGCACTCATCCAGGATATCCTCTTACTTGGCCACATTTACCTTTTCCTCGATTGCAACCAGTCCCTGTCCCTGCAGCTGAAAAACACACCCACAGCATGATGCCACCACCATGCTTCACTCTCTGGACTGTATTGGACAGGTGATGAGCAGTGGCTGGTTTTCTCCACACATACCGTTTAGAATCATTAGACCAGAGAATATTATTTCACATAATCTTGGAGACTTTCAGGTGTTTTTTCATGTGTCTTGCACTGCTTCCGTCAGGCCAGTCTGCCATAAAGCCTCGACTGGTGAAGGGCTTCAGTGATGGTTGGGAAGTGGTAGCCTAGTGGTCAAGTTGTTGGACTAATACCAGAAAGATCGGGGTTCAAATCCCACCTTCACCAAGCAACCACTGTGGGCCCTTGAGCAAGGCCTTTAACCGATAATTGCTCAGTTGTAAAAAAGTGAAAAGCCACAAAAAGTCATGTTAAAAAGTAGCTCTGGTTAAGAGCGGTTGGCAAAATTCCAAAAACAGTAACTGCTTAAATTTCTACAACTTTCTCCCATCTCCCAACTGCATCTCTGGAGCTCAGCCACAGTGATCTTTGGGTTTTTCTTGACCTCTCTCACGATAGCTCAGTTTGGCCGGACAGCCAGCTCTAGAAAGAGTTCTGATTGTCCCAAATGTCTTCGATTTAAGGATTATGGAAGCCAATGTGCTCTTATGGCCCTGAGATGGACTGGCGACCCGTCCAGGGAGTGGCTCCGCGTCTCGCCCTATGTGTGCTGGGATAGGCGCAGCAGACCCCCGTGACCCCGGATTCGTGAATAAGCGGGTAAGAAGATGAATGAATGATTGAATGAATGAATGTGCTCTTATGAATCTTAAGTGCAGTAATAATTTGTAACCCTGGCCAGATCTGGGTCTTGCCACAATTTTGTCTCTGAGCTCTTCAGGCAGTTTCTTTGATCTCATGTTTCTCATTGTTCTGACATGCACTGTTAACTGTAGGTTCTTATATAGACAGGTGTGTGGCTTTCCTAATCAAGTCCAATCAGTATAATCAAACACAGCTGGACTCGAATGAAGGTGTAAAACCATTTCAAGGATGATCAGAAGAAATGGTCAGCAACTGAGGTAAGTATATGAGTGCCACAGCAAAGGGTCTGAATACTTAGGACAATGTAATATTGGACAATGTAAATTTCAATTTTTCTGTAAATTGAAATCAGCAAAAATTTCAACAATTTGGTGTTTTTCTGTCAATATGATGTGATGTGTGTACATTACTGAGGAAAAACACTAATTTATAAATAAATTTAGCAAATGTCTGCGATATAACGAGAGTGAAAAATTTAAGGGGGTCTGAATACTTTCTGTACCCACATAACATCATTTAGTTATGGTTGGTTTATTTAAATGTTGATTTAGGACTAACAAAGTATGTTAATCCAGGATTATATTCTACTTGGAAAAATCGGATCCACTGTGCAAGCATGATCTCATCATCAAACTGAGTTGTCTAATGTCATACTGTGCATCAGTAAAGACACATCAAATACAGACACACATAAGACTCATCCAGTGATTTATTAAGAATAAAAATGAATGAATAAAGAGCAGATATCTTATAGCAGATATTAATTAATAATGATAATAACCTTTGTCTGAAGGTTGATATCTTTCTTAATATCACACAACAATTCTAACCTATATGAAGTAATCCATTTAAAATGTAATGCTCTGTAACTGTCAGGAACGCTAGGATATATGTAAATGAAAACACAACACAACACAAATTCATCTGTGCTCCAGTCATGAATCAAAGAAATCCTGTCTGACAGGAGATTTCATACCATCTAAATTTAGGTCTGCATTTGCAAACTATCAAAACTTTAGAATAATGGTCTGTAGTTAACCAGTATTTATGCAGGAAATAACAGGTTAAATACTTTATAGAATTAGTTATTTGATAATTACTTTATATTGTGTACTACTAACTGACAGGAGTAGTACAGTGGCTCACAGCAAGAAGGCTCAAGTTTGATTCCGAAACAGGAAGTTTGTACTTCATGTGTGGAGTTTACTCGTTTGCTTGCATGGGTGTACTCTGGTTTCCTCCCACAGTCAAAAAAACTATGTACATTAGGTTGATTGGTGATTCTTAAGTTACCACAGAAGTGAGTGTTAGTGTGTGGCACTGTGATGCCCAGGGTGCACTCCTCCTGCCTTTTGACCTTCAGAGAGTTGAAATAGCCTACAGCAGACCCCTTGACTCTGAATTGAGGAATAAGCGGGTATAGAAGATGAATGAATGAACTTGAGAACTGTGACCAATTAATAATCAACAAATTAATATCTACAATTAAAATCTCCCCATCTTTGGCTACAAATTGTAATAATGACATTTACAAAAGAATGTTCAGATATACTGTATGTTTTCTGTTTTTCTTTGAATTAGTAATTAATTGTTTATAGTTCATAAACATTCACAAAACAATTTTTCGGAATTATCAAATTACTAATAAAGAACCACTTTTGTACTAAACTAGCCATTACTTGCTGCTTAGTTAATCTAGTTTATATAAGTTAATATTTAAAATTGAATAATAGTGTTAATAGGGCAGCGCGGTGGCGTAGTGGATAGCACGGTTGCCTCACAACAAGAAGGTCCTGGGTTCGAATCCCGGGCTGGGAATTTTTCATGTTCTCCCCGCGGTTGCATGGGTTTCCTTCGGGTACTCCGGTTTCCTCTCACAGTCCAAAACATATACATTAGGTCGATATGTGATTCTAAATTGTCCATAGGAGTGAATGTGTGTGAATGGTTGTTTGTCTATGTGTTGACCTAAGATGGACTAGCGACCCGTCCAGGGTGTCCCCGTGCCTCTCGCCCTGTGTGTTCTGGGATAGGCGCAGCAGACCCCTGTGACCCCGAATTAATTCCAACAATTGTTTCTTATGCAAGCTCACAGCTATAAACAGTTGATCAGGTTAGACAATGTGAATGACAAACTATTGTGTTAATTACATTTAAAGACCCATTTGATCTAAGAATCCCGGAAATCAGACTTTGGAGCTGTCTGATGCGAAGCCTTTTGTAGTACAGATTTAAGACTACCAGACACAAAAACACATTTTTGAACATTTTTCTGCTTGCCATCTATTTTCAAGATTACAAAATAAATACATTTCAAATGTTCTTGCCTGTCTGGTTGGCATGGTAACCTTTTACAGGGTTTATACATAATCACTACAACTACCTGTAAGAGCGCGTACACACACACACACACACACACACACACACACACACACACACACACACACACACACACAGATACACAAATTTTCCTTGAACTCCCCCGTAGGACTTGACATTTGTGTACATTAAGTTTTTCAATGATTTAAAACATAAAAATATGTTTCTTGCAAAATAACTAAAAAGCAGGGCTGCAAATATGCATAAACGTTGCAACTATTTTATTAAATTCTAAGCTTCTAAGCTACTAGTGCGTAATTTAATTGCAGTCTGGCTCTGTGCGTTCTTGTTCTCATATTGTTGTCATCTTTTAATTTCCTCAGTTTAGTGAAATATGAGGACGGACATTTGAACAGCTATTCATTAAACTTCAGTTTATGCTTTATCAAATTTGCCTGGCTGTTAAATATGTTTAAATGTCATATACTCTGATGAGCTTGACTAACTCCAAAGTTAATGATAGCTGGTACCTTGTAGGAGGTCTTTGGAAAATGAAGTAATATTTTTAATCATGTATGCATTAGGGCAGGCTGAAGCCTTTAGAGGGCTCTATGCCAAATTGAATTTAGGGTTGTTGGTGCAACACATATAACTAATATTTTTAAAAATATTTATTATTCATATAATATAAATCTTACAGATTCATGTTCATTTTATTTATTGTAGCTGTGTTGCTGTTCATATCATAGGGTTGACATTGAATGCAAATGCAATCAACAATCAAAACATAAAAACATCAACTAAACATACCACAACCAGATATGAACTCACATGACTAGAACTTAAACATAATCAGGAAACAGGATTTTAACGTAATCAACAATCAGCTTAATTGTATGAGAAGTAAGTATGACACTAAGGAGGGAGAGATGGATTTGTACCGGTTGGCCAGGCAGAGAGACAGAACTGGAAAGGACTGCAAGTTAGAGCGATAACTGCAAGTTAGAGCGAAAAGGATACAGTTGGAAATGTGTTGGCTAGAGAGGAGTGTGTGTTGAAAAGGTGGAGAGAGTATTTTGAGTAGCTGATGAATGAGGAGAATGAGAGTGAGAGAAGGTTGGATAATGTAGAGATGGTGGAGCATGAATTGGATAGGTTTAGTAAAGAAGAAGTGAGAGCAGCTATTAAGAGGATGAAGAGTGGAAAGGCAGTTGGACCAGATGACATTCCAGTAGAAGCGTGGAGATGTTTAGGAGAGATGGCCATGGAATTTCTTGTTGCTGTAGGTGAACAAATATCAAAATATGACCAAACTCTCACAGAGTACATCTGGGTTAAGTAATTAGAAATGTTTTTAATGTTACCATAAAGCAGAACCTATAAAGTTTCTACTTATGGGTTGAGCATCAGAATTATTTCTCTGCTTCATTTTTTCTTAAGTCTGAATGAAAAATTAATGAATAAGACTGCTCTTAGAGCAGATATTAATTAGTAATGATCATTTTGTCTGAAGGTTGATATCTTTATTAATATCACACAACAATTCTAACCTATATGAAGCATGGAGATGTTTAGGAGAGATGGCATACGTACGACAGGGTTCTAAGAGAGGAGTTCTATGAGGAAGTCAGATGTAGCAAAGAAGTATGTGAGGGTGGTACAGGACATGTATGAGGACAGTCTGACAGCAGGTGAGGTGTGCATTAGGAAAGTGGGACTGGTTCAAGGTGAAGGTGGGATTGCATCAAGGATCGGCTCTGAGCCCTTTTTTGTTTGCAGCGGTGATGGACAGGTTGACAGATGAGGTCAGACAGGAGTCTCCATCGATGCTGTTTGTAGATGATATTGTGATTTGTAGTGAGAATAGGGAGCAGGTTGAGAAGAATCTGGAAAGGTGGAGGTATGCGCTGGAGAGAAGG
>JAOTRA010095034.1:0-11600 GCA_026260255.1 Pseudolaguvia tuberculata
GATAGATAGATAGATAGATAGATAGATAGATAGATAGATAGATAGATAGATAGATAGATAGATAGATAGATAACAATCACTCATACCTTAGGCTCCAGCAGACTCGTTTGAACCCAGATTAGGGTATAAGCAGGTATAGAAGATAAAAAAGGATTTTCCCAAGCTTTTTAGGAAGAAGAGATCTGAGAAAGTTCTAATTTAGCCACAATAGTATTAATGACATTAGACACGATTGTCTGGAGAGACGGTCTTAGGTTTTTCAGTGGAGTTAGTGTTAGGGCTTTGTGCAAGACAAAAAGAAGGTCTGAAGTTTTGTACAGATGATTCTGATCATGCTGGATCAAGCCTGTGTTTGAGCCTTTTTGTTTCTGAGAAAGAATTCTGGGAAAGAATTATGCTGGGGTATTGCAAGGGTGTCTACAAACTTTTGGCAAATCAGTAAAAATGAATGGTGTCCTGGACTGGCGACTCGTCAAGGGTGTACCCTCGACTCTTGCCCTATGTGCACTGGGATAGGCGCCAGAGGACCCCCGTGACCCCGAATTAGGGAATAAGCGGATAAGAAGATGAACGAGTGAATGAACGGTATCCCATTCACTGATTATTTTCATTTATTAATCTAAAGCAATTAAATCATAGTTTATTGTCAACCTATGAATGCTAAAACAACAACAATACTACAACAGTTAATTTCTATTAAAGGAGATAAGCTGTTAACATGAAATAATACGAATTATCAACCTATTATCTAAAACAGCCATGTTTTTGAAATAACATTCTCAGAACATTGGCCGGATACATTCTTTTTCTTAGCTCTTTAATTTAAATATTCTTCACACTTGATGTGTGAATGTAAATACAACCTGAAAAAAGGGGCAAATCAGTCCCCAAAGTCACATTAGTCTGCAGACCACACAAATTTTCTAAACTTTTGTTCAATTGTCTGCTACACACCTTAAAAACATCTTCTAACTAAGGTCCTGCATGGTTCAAGTCTCTTTTATGTACCCTTGGCCCTACCTAGTGTGCACAGTCAAATGAAGACACCAATAAGATTTATTATGTTGGCAAAAGGAAGCGGCTCTTCAAAGGCAACCCGAGAACACGATTCATCATGCTTCTCGTTCTTTACTTTACTGCATTTACCAGTAAAACACCAAAAGATATAGAAAGAGGGGGGGGGGGGTTGGCTTGTAAAAAATAAATATTATTAAGGGTAAGCTAAAATGAGGCAGTTGGTTGTAAAATTGATGCAGGAGAATGCACATCCAATTCGGTTTTATACCCTTACCCATACGCCTAACCCTATGCCCTTAAAACTATGACATGGGGTAGAGATGAAAATATTTCTCTATGAAATGGGACTCTAGTACAACATCAGTACATGCCATCATATGTGTGATAAAAAGGCAAATGCAATGACACTAGACTCTTCATTACAATAGGGTATTGTGTAAAAAAAAAATTGCCAATGTTATCGGACATTATCGGAAATTTGTAGGACGATTATTTACACACAGCAATGAATGAGATAAAACAGAATATTGATGCTCGTTAAATTCCGTATTGATTGTAATTGGTCTGGAGTCTCTAACTCCTGGTCGCTTGGGAAGACCTATCTACCTTGGTCATCTTCCTCATGCATCTCGGTATGTAATATGGTCATTAAAAAACTTCTTTTCAAGGGATAGTATAATTTTTAGAGATTTATGTGGTCCATGTTTTTGTTGGGTTCAAAAGTGTGGTCATTTGCAAAAGAAAGTATATTTAAAGCTATGTAAACTTATGTGGGAACATTTGCCCCACATACGTTTACATAGCTTTAAATATACGTAAAGGACAAGTTGACCTTGTTGGGACATTTTTGCAAGGACAGATTTTTCTTATTTTCAAAACTAGCTTTTAGGGGGAAAAAATTGGTTTACCGTTCAATGGTTTATTAATTAGTGTAATGTTTGGATTTCTGATATTTCGCTTTTAAGTATTGATTTTATTCAAATCCAGAACAACCTTTAGCAGATTGTGTGCTAAGGCACATTATTGAGACGCCTTTATGCAAATGTCCTTTATGTCTTTATGTCTACTACTCAGTAAGTCATGTACTGTTCTCATGTTCATGCTTTTACAGCTCATGCTGACTCCTATTTTGTTCATCTTAGAAATATGTAGCAAATGAATCCATTTTTGACTGTTTGGTCACAGTGTATAGTTACAGATCTGACATCTGAACTTATTTCATTCATTCATTCATCTTCTTACCCGCTTATTCCCTAATTCTGGGTCTACTGGAACCTATCCCAGCGCACATAGGGGTACACCCTGCACAGGTCGCAAGTCCATTGCAGGGCACACATAGACGAAAAACCACTCACACACACATTCACTTCTATGGGCAATTTAGAATAACCAAATCAACCTAATGTTCATGTTTTTGGTCTGTGGGAGGAAACCCCCTTAAGCGTGGGGAGAACATGTAAACTTTGCACAGAAAGATCAAACCCAGGACTTTCTTGTTGTGAGGTAACCGTGCTAACCACTACGCCACCGCGCCCTCTAAACTTAGTTTGCTCGTTAAAATGATGTATGGACACAGTCTAATCTATAATAGGGTTTTTATTTTAAATATCAGATCAGCATAATGATTATAATGGTTATATAATGGTTATTAGTGGATTCTGGTGGTTTTCTTGTTAATCTATGAGTCGAAATTCACTAGGAAGTAAACATACCTTTTAATTTGGACATTTTGGACACCAGACCAATATTCAATATCCAATATCAAATGTTTGACAATTTTTCCAGCTTATCATGTTTTATCGGGCTTATCGATTATTCAACAACACTAGCAGGTAGCGGGATTTGTATATAGCATCGACATGTGGTTTTGTGTCTGGTCCTTATTGAAGACTTATATGACTGATACATCTCTTAATACCTCTGCTATCATCTAAAACAAGCCTCTTAATAAAAGCACTATCACGTCTTAATACCACAACTATCATCTCTTACTATCACCAGTGTCATCTCTTAATAAGACCACTGTCAATTTTTAATACCACCAGTATCGTCTCACTGGCCTGGAAGTGGTGACTAAACTCTTTCCTGGACAGAGAGAAGCTATTTATCTTCGGGGTTAGATTATCTCTCCTCTTAATGTGTAACTTTTCTGAAAAAAGTCTGACTTGAAAACCAGACTTTATACTTTAAAAAAACTTATTTTTAAGTATTTGTCTGACAAAAAGTTAATTTTTCTTTCACTGTCAGCCATTGTGCAAGTACAATTCTAATTTATTTGTACAGACATGTTTCAGTAGTGAAATTGGCCTGAATCAGGCTTTAATCTGATCAACCAATCAACAAAAAATGTCTACGCCATTGTACGCCAGCTTGCGGGTCTCGGGAGGTGGTCTAAGCTACATGGGCAGTAGGCTCTGGCCAAAAAATTCCAACATCCACTTACACATACTGCAGCTGAATGAAGCACTGTGAAATTAAGAGAATAAACTGTCGGGAATAAAGTACTACAATTTAATGGAACAAATATTAGGTTGGTGGTGCGGGTAATGCGGTTTCCACCCACCGTCCAAAAACATGTACATTAGGTTGATTGGCGATTCTAAATTGCCCATAGGTGTGAATGTGTGTGAGAGTGGTTGTTTGTCTATGTGTGCCCTGTGATGGACTGGCGATCTGTCCAGGGTGTACCCCTGCCTTACACCTTATGTGCGCTGGCATAGGCTCCAGAAGATCCTCGTGTCCCGGAATTAGGGAATAAGCGGGTAAGAAAAAGAATGAATGAATGAATGAATGAATGAATGAATGAATGAATGAATGAATTAATTAATTAATTAATTAATTAATATTAGGTTGTAAATGTAGGTCCGTGTCTGTTAGTTTTAGACAGCAGAGAAGACCTCTGTCTGTACATCACTGGTATATAGTATGTGTATTTTAAAATACGTACAGTATGCGTATAATCATCCCACATTCTTCTATTCATTACTGTAATAATCTTTGATTGCTATGGTGACAAACACAATAGTAAACAGTGAGTGGCCTGTGTGCTGAGGGGTTTTTTGGGGGAAGGGGGGTTGATAAAGTGTTCATTGGTGATTGCTGCTTTGTGTATGAAATTTAAGAAAGGATGATACTTTAAAACAAAGTCAGCCTCTATGTTGACTAATATTGATCATTATAGAAGTTAATGTACTCCGACACGTAGTCTGGGTGGCATGAAACACTAAAATGCTAATTTCCCATAGCACACAAAGCTAGACCAATAAGAAGCTAGGTGATGAATGCTACAAACATGCTGACATCCTAACAAACACAGCTGCCCCTATATTAAGCTTTGCCTTACAAATAGCAGCCCTTGTTCATGGTTGCTGCTTTTTTTATTTGATAAAAGTATGTGGTACCATCACCATAATGGTGGTTGAACTAATAAATGTACAACAAAACGCAAAAGTAAAAAAAAAAAAAACCTTTGTTCCATATTTAAAATAGATAGTCCCTTAACTTTAAAATAGATTCTGCAAATAATCCAATAAAAAGCTTAACACTGACATTCATTCATTCATCCATCTCCTTACTTGCTTATTCTCTAATATTCGGGTCACAGGGATCTGCTATCCAGAGTACATAGGGTGAGAGGCAGTGGTACAACCTTTTCATTTCATTTTTATTTTCATTCATTCAGTTATTCATTCATCTACTAAACTGCTTATTCCCTAAAGCACACAAACAGGAACAGGTTGGCAGTCTATCGCATGGCCACACAGGGAAGGGAATTTATTTGTCAAATACATGATTATACACAGTACAACACATAGTGAAATGTTTTTCTTCGCATATCTCATCTAGTATAGTAAATTGGGTATCAGAGCGCAGGGTCAGCTATTGTACAGTGCCCTTAGAGCAGGAAAGGGTCAAGGACTTGGGCTTCGGCAGTGGTGGGGCCAGAACCCAGGTCTTCCTGGTCTCCCAATCAACAGTTCGGCACCTTAACCATTAGAGCCACTACTGCCCACTCAGAAAGCAAACTCCACACAGAAAGACTCTTTGCCTGGAAATCAAACCCAGGACCTTCACTTCCTGTAGTGAAGCGACCATGCTAGCCACTACGCCACCGCTCCACTCAGAGTTCTATTTTTAATTTTGAAAATATTTTCAATGAAAGCTGCTAACATGTGACGTGGTTGTGTAGTGGTTAGGAGGGTTGCCTTACAGTAAGAAGACCTGGCTTTGATTCCCAGTCTGTAGTATGTCTGTTCTAAGTTTCCATGCTCTCCCAACAGTTTTCTCTGGGTTCTCCGGTTTCCTCCCACAGTCCAAAAACATGTACATTAGATTGATTGATTGATTGATTGATTGATTGATTGATTGATTGATTGATTGATTGATTGATTGATTGATTGATTGATTGGTTGGTTGATTGGTTGATTGGCACTCTAAATTGCCCATACGAGTAAGTGTGAGTGTGTGGTTGTCCCTTTATGTGTGGTCCTACAATGGACCGGCAACCTGTCCCTGCCTTTCGCCCTATGTGTGTTGAGGTTCTAGCAGACTCCGGTGACCCCTAATTAGGGAATAAGCGGATGAAAAAATTAATGAAAGTTGCTAAAGACTTTAGAAAAAGTCTTAGTCTGTGAAAGTGAGGTGAACCGCGTCTGTTGTAAATGTTCAGGAATTAATTACTGACAATAGGCTACACTTCAACCTGTGAGAGGTTGCGAGAGATGCGGTGAAAACTGTAAACAGAACAGACTCCAAAATAACTACGAACACTTTGCTGTTGTTGATACTAAGCACAAAATGCAACAAACACCATTTTTGACTTTTGGTTCGATTTTTTTTTTTGTTGGAATAACAACGCCAGCAGAGACAGGTAGTTGACAGGTAGTAGAGTCCCAGCTGAGTTAACACTAAGCGGTCTAACAAGCCTCTTTAAGGCCACGGGTTTCCACACACTCATTCCTGACTTTAGCAGCAGCAGATTTGATTTTAACAATAATTGGGGTCTTGTTTCTGTCAAAGTGCTGCCAATAACAGGAGTCGAGGTTAATAAAGGCAATTCCTCAGCTCTGTCTGTTTCTTCAGCAGATATTTTATGTAGGTGGAAGTTGTGAAATTAGATGCCATTGGCACTTTGGTCAGGCTGTCTTAAGTAGTTAAATGGCTATTGGGTGCCCTTATCAATCATTGTACCGTAACTTAAAACAAACTGAATGTGACAGTTTTTTTCACTTTCAGGCAAGTTCCTTTTTTGTGCTTTGTTACTTTGTCAAATAAGCAAAACCATGAAAAGATCGTACAATTCTTTTTCCTTTGGCTAGTCCCATTAGGGGTCGCCACGTTTGATTTGGCACGCTCGATGCCCTTCCTAACAGAATCCTCCTATTAATCCGAGCTTGGGACCGGCCCTAAGGATGCACTGGCTTATGCAACCCTAATGGATGGGGTTTTAGGGGCAACTTAGACTAACCAATCGACCTAATGTACATGTTTTTGGACTGTGGGAGGAAACCAGAGTACCTGGAGGAAACCCATGCAAACACAGGGAGAACATGCAAACTCCACACAGAAAGAGTCCCCAACCCGGGAATCGAACTCGGGACCTTTTTGTTGTGAGGCAACCATGTTAACCACTACACCACTGCGCCGCTCTTGAAAAGATCATACAAATAAAATACACAGTATTACATACTGTATGTATATGTTCAACACACAATAAACTACATGGTATTTTATCCAAGCATCACTACTCACAATATGCACTTACGATTGCACTGTGATCAGGGACTCATTTTCTTGTCCAAGCTTTGCTCTTAATGCTTTTGGACCTTTTATATTATTTTACATTTGTGGTTTCCCTAATAAAAAAATTACCACAAATTACTGCATGGCTTTTGGGCCATAAAATTGTTGCTCTCATTATAAGGCATTGAAATGTTAGCTCATGTCATATAACCCATTCTTTATTAAATGTTAGATGGAAAAAATGTGCGAAGAATGTGTTATATATGTGTTATATATTAATATACACATTAATACATTCATCTTCTATACCCACATATTGCCTCTTTGACCACTAATTCTAGGTCATATGGGTCTGCTGGAGCTCTGAATGGTAAAAGGCAGGATGTTTACCCTGGACAAGTTGTCAGTCCATCTCAGGGCCACACATTCCTATGGGCAATTTAGAATCTCAGTTTATCAATATGTTGATGTTAACATTGTTAACCACTAAACCACTGTACTGCCCTTTTACACATTCATTAAATCATCTTCTAACCAGGGGTCTGCTGGAGCCTATCCCAGCGCACATAGAGCAAAAGGCAGGGGTAGACCCTGGACAGGTCACCATTCCATCGCAGAGCCATACATAGACAAACAACCACTCACACACACACACACACTCACTCCTATGGACAATTTAGAATCACCAATAAACCTAACCAACCTAACCTAAATGTTTTCGGACTGTGGGAGGAAATCAGAGAATCCACATAAGCACAAACACACCTTTGCATGAGAACTGAACCCAGGACGTTGGTGCTAGCTACAACGCCATCGTGCCGCCTATACACACTTAGTCTATTCAAATTTAGATACATTATTCGGCTGTTCTATTCAATATGGATGCAACATTTTGCCATTAGGGTTTAAAAATGGCTGAATTATAAATTAAAAATTTAAGTTTTAAGTAGATGATGCAAAACATCGTTAAATTTATAATATAACATTTAGTATAACATTAAAACATTACCTTCATCTTTTTTTTATTATGGTTGGTGGATATTTTAAGAACATACTTTTTATGTTGTAGTATTTTCACATCTTTGGAACAAAGAGATTCGAGCACATGTACCAGCATCACAATGCCCCACTGCACAAAACCCTTGAGCGTCATGAGGACATGGTTTTATTATTGGTGTGGAGGAAATGACATTGACCTCCGTGCCTGATGTTAATGACTGATCTGACTGATACTATTGTAGCTATATGAGAAAAACCACACAGCCGCATCCCACAATGTAGGAAAAGCCTTTCAAACGTGTTTATAGTGCGTTAAAGAAGTAATTAACACTGGAACCTGGACTAAAACCTAAAAAAGGATGTTTAAAAACTCATACAGATGTAATAGACAAGTGTCCCAACATTTTTGTCCTTATTTTGGTTAGGTAATAAATTGTTTATTAATAAATGCAAGTATTGTCTGTGAAATATTTTACACTACATCAAGTTTCAAGTTAAAATTTTCTGGCGATCTATACAGTAGCTGGAGATCTTTGCTTGAACAAAACCAGCATAAGTTCATTATGCAATGAATGGTTGAGAGATGGGCGGCGCGGTGGCGTAGTGGATAGCACAGTCACCTCACAGCAAGAAGGTCCCGGGTTGTCCTGGGCCGGGGATCTTTCTGTGCGGAGTTTGCATGTTTTCCCTGGGCTTGCGTGGGTTTCCTCCGGGTACTCCAGTTTCCTCCCACAGTCCAAAATACATGCAGATTAGGTTGATTGGTGATTCTAAATTGTCCGTGGGAGTGAGTGTGTGTGAATGGTAGTTTGTCTGTGTGTGGCCCTGCGATGGACTGGCGGCCCGTCCAGGGTATACCCCTGCCTCTCATCCTATGTGTGCTGGGATTGGCGCAGCAGAGACCAGTGACCCTGAATTCAGAAATAAGCGGGTAAGAAGATGAATGAATGAATGAATGAATGAATGAATGAATGAATGAATGAATGAATGAATGAGAGATTTTGCCAGTTGACCATTATGAAAAATATTATTCGCCCAGTGTTGATATACAAACAGGGGAAATGAAGCAAAAAAAGTTTTAAATTGCTAAAAATGCAACAAAAAAAAGGCCAAAAACAGAAGCCCAGATTGTTGAGCAACTACTGATGTACATGTACTGATAGAACTGATCTGCAATTATTTCATTTCTTGTTTATACACAGAGTCGCATTGTGTAGGTTTGGAATATAAATATGTATTTCCTAAACAACTCTAAAACTGATGAAGAACAGATATGGTCTTTAACATGCCAAAACATTGTGAGTACAGACTAGACCAAGACAAAGTCATTAAATATCATTTAAAGCTAAATTACACAAGCTTGTAGAGCGATTATACTCCCTTATACTTCTTATACTTCCCTCTGCTGGACAAATAAAGGCATTGCAAAAGAAAATAGCGATGGATATTAAATTTTAAACTAAGGAAAATTCTAAATATATAAATCATCTGTAAGATCACTTAGTTTTTGTATTAATTTTATTTTAACTATCAAAGTTTTAATAATAAACCCAAATGTTTATTTAAAAAAAAGTAAAAGTTAAATGTATCATCAAATGTATTATCATCGTCTACAGTCCATAATATCATCCAAAGATTCAGAGAATCTGGAACAATCTCTGTGTGTAAGGGTAAAGGTCGGAAGACCATACTGGATGCCAGTGATCTTCGGGCCCTTAGATGGCACTGCATCACATAAGGAATGCCACTGTAATAGAAATCACAACATGGGCTCAGGACTACTGAACACAATCCCCCATGCTATTACCCGTTGCCAGCTAAAACTCTACAGGTCAAAAGAGAAGCCCTATCTGAACATGATCCAGAAGCACAGCTGTTTTCTCTATGCCAAGGCTCATATAAATCGACTGTGGCAAAGTTAAAAACTGTTCTGTGGTCAGACAAATCAAAATTTGAAGTTCTTTTTGGGAAACTAGGGACAAGGGGGACAATCAACTTGAAATGAGAGACAATCAACTTGTTTTTTCTTATTCTTATATTTAACTTATTGAAAGTTCCACATCATTGCATTCTGTTTTTATTCACAATTTATGCTGTCCCAACTTTTTTGGAATCTGGTTTGTAGAATAGAAGAAGGTTCTTTCTAAAATGACATGCAATAATACAATTAATAATATTCATTCATTCATTCATTTATCTTCTAGCCCGCTTATTCCCTAATTCGGGGTCACAAAGTCTGCTTTAAATAAAATTAAATAAAATGTACAAAAAGCATTGAGACAGATAGATTAGATTAGATTGGATTAGATTATGCGAGAAGCAGGGGTACACCCTAGACAGTTCACCAGTCCATCACAGGGCCACATATTGACATTTACGCCTGTGGGCAATTTTTGACTCACCAATCAACCGAAGGTACATGTTTTTTGGACGGTGGGAGGACACCGGAGTACCCGGAGGAAACCCACGCATGGGGAGAACATGCAAACTCAGGCACAGAAAGATCCCCGTCCCCGGGTGGTTTGTTTTTCAAATGTTAAAGAAGAATAAAGTTTTTAGTGCACTTTAGTAAGGCGCGGTGAGCAGCTGTTCATGTCACGTCCCGGATGTTTGAGGCGCTCAGGAGGAGCTCGGGTTCGAGCAGGTCACACAGGTCAATAACGCGCTTAGCCACTAAAGTGTCCAGGATGAACTCAGCCAGAAAATGGCGGATACTGGGGAGTTACGGGTAGGCCAAAGTGTTATGTTAGCTAACCGCAGCTTTACAATTAGCGCAGTTAAAAAAGTAATATAATAAAAATAACATCGTTTCGTTTGTTTTGTTAAAAACGCGTCGGTATGTGTTTCCCAGTCGTAGGCCTGGCTGTCGACACTCTGAAGCCCAGACCGGTTCTAAACCGCTAGCACTAGCTTGCTAGCTTCCATCGGCTTCGCTAGCTATCAAGGTGCTCAGGCTTCGGATAAATATTGGGATATTAGTGCTTAATTGTCTTTATATATACATTTTGTCTGTTAAACTTGTCAGTTAAAGTTATACAATATTATTCTGGACGGTGGGGGAAACCCAGCGTGTGTATGTAAATGTTGTGGTTCGGCGTTTGTTTTGTTATTGTTTGTTAGCGCTGCTATTAGCTCGATGGCTAATAATCTGACTCTGTTTGAGGTGACGCGGAACTGACTTTAATCGCCGATACGTTAATATAGGTTAATATAATTTAAATATAAATTATATATATACGTTTTCCAGCTTTTTATATGCACATTTAATCGAGAAAGGAGGTATAAAAACGTGTTAAATTGACTAGTTGGCTAATTTGGGGTTTAGCTAGCATAGGTGATGCTAATAATAAAAACAAGTTTATATTTTCTTTCGTTTAGCTACTAACAAATTAACTGCTTAACTGTAAATAAATCTTTATTATAGCATAATTTTTATTTTATTTCCTTTTTTTTGTTTTTGCGTGACATGTTGTTTTTATTATTAATACAAACTAGTTTAAAAGTAAAAAGATAAGCAGATATTTATTGTAGATTGAGAAGATGGTTTCATTTAAGAAATTGTAATGGATTTAATGGATGGGAATTGGTGGCTTGTCTGTTAAGGTGTTTGTGGGCAAGGCCATCAACCCCCAATCGTTGAGGTGTATACAAGAGAAAACTGCCAAATTCTATATGTACTTGAGATGTCAAGATTTTGATCAGTATTGTTTCTTCATTTGTTGTTTAGACACATTAGATGTCCAAGTTGTTTCATTTAGAAGTTAAAATTTAATTGCTCAGGTGTGGCAGAATTCATCACATATATGTATGTATATGTATATATAATGTGTGTGTATATATAT
>JAOTRA010095045.1:0-10098 GCA_026260255.1 Pseudolaguvia tuberculata
GAGAGTGCGTTAGAGAAGTGAAGAAGAGAGTTCAGGCAGGGTGGTGCGGGTGGAGAAGAGTGGCAGGAGTGATTTGTTTATAGGATTGTAGTGAGACCCGTGATGTTGTACAATTTAGAGACAGTGGCGTTGTCAAAAATACAGGAGGCGGAGCTGGAGGTGGCAGAGTTGAAGATGCAGAGATTTTCATTGGGAGTGACGAGGATGGACAGGATTAGAAATGTGTTTATTAGAGGGACGCCGCATGTAGGATGTTTTGGAGAAAAGGTTAGGGAGGCTAGGTTGAGATGGTTAGGACATGTGCAAAGGAGGGACATGCAGTATATTGGTAGGAGAATGCTGAGGATGGTGGTGTCAGGGAAAAGGAAAAGAGGAAGACCAAAGAGGAGGTTTATGGATGTGGTGAAGGAAGATGTAGAGGAGAGGGTAGTGTGGTGAAGAGCGATCCGCTGTGGTGACCCCTAATGGGAGCAGCCGAAGGGAGAAGAATTAATCTTATGCCCAACACTGGCTCCAAGTTTATAACCTTAATTGAGTTTATGAATATAAAAATTAGGAACACAAATCGCCAAAACCCTTAACTCTATTTAAGATTTGTTAATATATATGTTGACATCTTGTCTTAGGGATCCGGACTCACCCTTGATGCATCTCCCCTGATCTCCTCATCAGAATCAGAGCCAACATCAAGCCTAAAGACAAAAATAAGCAAGATGAAAATCTACATTAAGACAAAAGACTTAAATGCCTTAAGTGCAGGGTGAATGGGTAAAATTCTTTATAAACGTTACACTTTTTTTTCCCCACACATTCCCTTTAAAGCGTTCTATAAAATATTTCTTATAAATGACAAAAACATCCTAAAACTACACACAATCAAGGATTAATACACATAATAAAATACCTGGCAATAAGCGGGTAAGAGGAGGAACGAATGAATGAATTACCTGGTTTCTGGCATATGGCAGTATTTCTCAGACACTTTAATCTTTAAGACGTTACCACGCAGTGCAATATTTAGATTTTTAGACTCGGTTGCAATCTCCTCAGCATCGGAAGCGAGCATCATCTCAACAAATCCCTACAGGAAAAGTTAGTCTAATAAGTGACTGACAGTTGTACAAAGTGTTTTAAAGAGACCTTAAAGTGCATTTTTTTTATTTTAAAAACATCAGAACTAGAAAATAATTTAAAAGGCTAATTATTTTTACCTTGTTACAACTCGGAAACAGTACATGGCAATTAACGTCTCCATATCGCTTTATTACGTGCAGAAAATCTAAGTCTGTATAGTCTTCAGAATTGGGTAGATTTTTGACCTCAAGTACTTTCCCAAAATCTACCTGAAAAAAACAAACAAAAACAAAACCATTTCTAAACACACTAATAAAAAAACCCTATTATGAATTTTTTAGAATAAGATGAAAAATCTTTAATTCTCAAATGAGAATTGAAACAGGTTTGTTTACCTTGAGATTATCTGTTACTCTTTCTGTGTCATGTTTCTCTTTAGGCTCTAAAGCAGAATCGTCTCGGTTCTCTGAGGTGTTTGGTGCTGCAGGTATTTGGCTGATACTTTCCTCTTTAGTTGCTTCTTGATCACTTTGCTTCATAGGATTTGCAGATATGGTTACTTCTTGTGAAGAGTCCTTATTGTTTTACAAATAAATAAACAACCTCAGCAAATAATTTTTAGTTGCAGACTATTACAATTCCTGCCCTCACTACTCTTAATATTCCCACTAAATATTAATTATATAAAGTTTGCAGAATAAGAAAAAGACAAACCTCGGTTGGAGGAATTGAAGGTTTTGCTTCCTGAGATTCTAAAATATAAAGTAAGCAGAGTTACTCACAAGATCATCTATTATCCTTCCGAATGCCAAATTAAAAATGAAAATATAAAAAAACAAGACCTGAACCATCTGAAGAATTTTCTGCTGTGAATTCATCTAAAGTCACACAATTATCAAGAAGATTAGGGAAGTCGTTGTCCTCCTGTAAATATGAAAAACAAAGATTTACAACTTTAAATAAAAAGATATACTGTTGAAATCTTTTATGTTAGGCAAGACATCACTATTAGGAACACCAGTACACCTGCAAACATCCATTTAGGTGACGGAAGCACAATGCATCTGATCAGACGAATATGGGCCAGGTCTTATCAGAAAAGAGAACTTCAATCAGTTCATAATTTTTCCTTCCTGAAGGCTATCCTCCATTGATCTCGATCTCTCTCTATATATTCTGCTTAGAAAGGCAACATTCACTGGATATCCAGTTTATATAGTATACTATATTACAAAGATAGAGACTTCACCTACCACCACCATGCAAAGATCACATTTCTGAGCTCACTTTACTGTGATGTTAGTCAACATTGAATAAATGTCCTGTACCATCATGAGTTCAAGAATTGCACTGCTTCTGTATTAATATCTGATTAGATGCATGAATCAGAAGGTGCACTGATGTCCCTAATAATAATATGATCGTTCTGTGTCTTAGTACCTCCTTTATCTTAATGTCTTTGTGATCTTCAAATGTTTGGCCCTCAATTAGACTGTTTGGTACTTCTGATGAAAAATCATATGGAGAACCATCGCCAGCGTTTACTTCTTTTGTTGTATAAATGTCTGTTACCTTCATTGTTTCTGATGGTAAATTTTTCTCCTCACTTGTTGCAGGTTCATAATCAATGTCATGGGCCAATTCTTCACCATCATCTGCTATCACTTCTACTCCTTCAAGGTCACTGTCTGAATCCATGCTCTCAAAGTTGTTAATACTCACACTTTTTCCTTCTGCATATGCACTTGATTTTATTGTTTCAGCTTTTTCTGAAGAATGGCCCGTACCATCATTCTTCTTAAAGTTTTGTGAATCTTCTGGAACTTTTACATGGTTACTTTTATCAGAGTGTGTCTTCTCTGTTAAATATCTTCTTTTGGGGCTAGAATGCGTCCCTTCTGATGACCGCTTTCTCTTAGGACTGGAACGAGTCTTCTCTGATGAGCCTTTTTTACTAGGACTCGAACGAGTTTTCGCTGCTGAGTGTTTTCTACTAGGACTGGAACGAGTTCTCTCTGCCGAGCGTCTTCTACTAGGACTGGAACGAGTTTTTTCCGGTGAGCGTTTCCTACTAGGACTGGAACGAGTCTTCTCTGCAGCGCGTTTTCTACTAGGACTGGAACGAGTCCTCTCTCCCGAGCGTTTTCTACTAGGACTGGAACGAGTTCTCTCTGCCGAGCGTTTTCTACTAGGACTGGAACGAGTTCTCTCTGCCGAGCGTTTTCTACTAGGGCTGGAACGAGTCCTCTCTGCCGAGCGTTTTCTACTAGGGCTGGAACGAGTCCTCTCTGCCGAGTGTTTTCTACTAGGGCTGGAACGAGTCTTCTCGGCTGAGCGTTTTCTACTAGGACTGGACTGAGTCCTCTCTGTTGAGCGCTTTCTTTTAGGGCTAGAACGTGTCATATCCGATGAGTCCCTTCTCTTAGGGCTAGAGCGTGTCCTATCCGACGAGTTTCTTCTCTTAGGGCTAGAGCGTGTCCTATCCGACGAGTCTTTTCTGTGACTAGGAGATCTTTTTTGGATATGTTCAGGAATATACACAAAAAAGATCATGAATTAAAAACAAATTAAATTTAAGAATCATTATGATATATAACCCTATAAGAGGTCACAAAATTCACAAATCCGTACAATCATATAAAATGATAAAAACTACTTGCCTTAAATACTTATGTTCAAAAGAGTAGGCGACTTTAATTAAATGTCCTTTTAATTTCAGACGATTGGCCGAGTAGTGTTCAACCAATTTCCTGGCTTCTGTGAAACAACTCATTTCCACATAACCCTATGGATGAAGGAGAAAGTTTTTTCAAACATATACTTTTAACTTAAAATATTGATGCCCACACTAATGGATAGTGATATGTCCACATATAAAATGAAAACATTACCTGGTTCGGTAGAAACAAGGTTGTTTTGACTGAACCAAAAAGTTGAGCAATGGCAGTCAACTCTCCAGTGATCCACTCTCCAACAGGTAATGGTGAGAAGCTCACAACTCGGCATAACGGCTAAAAAAAATGTGGTTTACTACAGACTTAAAATACACCTTAAGAAATTACATGAAAAAACTTACATTTGCTTGCGACGCCTTCAAGTCCGAGTTATTTCCTTTTGATGGTCCTTCTTAAACAAGATACAGCACAATTACTATAGAATATTCTATTTAAAAAACATTAACATGCCTAGGAAATGACATTTACCTCTGGTAGGGGAGGTGTGACCATCATTTCTAATAAACAACAATAAAGAATTATTATACCAAATTGCATAATTTAAAAAAGTGCATCTATTGCTAGCCAGGTGTGTTTACCTTCTAGAGGAACGAACAGTCCCATCCCACGTGGGGTACCTAGTAAAGTAATTAATAATAATATTGTTATAAGGGGTGTTATAAAAAGGATACAAATATGGTTAACTATTACAATTGTTTCAAGTTGACTGTGGATCAATGTTCCAACCTATATGATCCATAGATATTAAATTACATTTAAACCCCTTTAACACATAACTGTTTACATTAACATTAAATTAAAATTCCTCTATGTGTGTCAAAAGACTTTATTGTCCAGCAGTTGACGCAGACACATATTGTAAATGTCTCAGAAGAAATCAGAGGGAAAAAACTAAAGGTCTCCATCTTTGTATTGTAATTTTAGCTACTTGTTGTATGTTTTTAGGAGAATTGGAAATGGGGCTTTGTCCAATGATCAACAAAAGCATTAGTGTATTAAGGCATTTCTCACCCAACATTTAGTGTAAATGTTGGGTGAGAAAGCGTAAGGTGCATTCTGAGTTTTAGTTTAAGGTGTTTAAAGGGGGGGGGGGGGGGTTTCCGTTCTCAGTTCAGGACTAATCATCATGTCTTCATAGAACTCAGGGTCTTTGTTCCAGTAGTGAAATAATGTAATGTTAAACCTTCTAGACAACTGTGTGCGTTCAACTGCTCAAACGTGGCTGTGCTGGAAAACTGGCAACTTTTAGCAATTTAGTGTACATTGCGATTGAGAAGAATTTAGTGATTTCTACAAGCCTTGAATAGTAAATACTCCAAAATTCATTAAGTAAAGTTGTAAAGGTTTGAAGGCAGTTGACCTTGGAGTCTGTTAATCTTAATAGTCAGAGAGATAAGTAGGATTTACAATGCATATCGTTTGAAGCGTCATTCTTATTCTTAGAACAAAAGTGTAAAATATGTTTGGAGCTGGGTGAGCCAATATTTTGAACATTAATTCCAGGCAACATAACTGAATAAGGACGGCGCGGTTGCTTCACAACACAAACGTCCTGGGTTCGATTCCCGGATCGGGGATCTTTCTATGCTGAGTTTGCAAGTTCTCCCCGTGCTTGCGGTTTCCTCCCACAGTCCAAAAATATGTAAATTAGGTTGATTGGTGATTCTAAACTGAGCATAGGAGTGAATGTGTGTGCAAGTGGTTGCTTGTCTATGTGTGGCCCTGCGATGGACTGATGACCTGACTAGGGTGTACCCCTGCCTCTTCAAACCCTGTGACCCCAAATTAGGGAAATTGGCCGGTAAGAATATGAATGAATAACTGAATAAATGTTTGACTCACTTTGCCATGAGGTCAAGCTGACCCTTAGCATGCTTACCCCCTGAAACATGTGCTTTCCAGTCCTACAAAAAAGAGAAAGATGCAGTGTCAACCATACAAAGAAAAATGTCCAATCAAGACACAGGAAAATGTAAATAACAACATTTATTCTAGAATTAAAATGTTTACATTACAACACAGACAATAATTTGAATTAAATCAAATTAACTGTAACTAATCTTATAAGTCTGTATTTACTTCTTTGTTTAGATCTTTGTTGGCACTTTCCAGACCATAAGCTTCTCTATGAAAACTACTTACATTTTCATAGAAGACTGTGATGTTGCAAAGACCACAAAGGTGAGGAAATATAGGGGGATTAACGCCATTAAAATCAGAGGCCTCCTTCCTGGTTGGAACCTTACAAACTTTTAGGATTATAACATACAAAAAAATACAGATAATTAAACTCCTGATGATCTTAAGAGCCAACAACTGTAGTCTTAATGTGTACATTTGCCACAATAATACTTTTGTACATGCATTGTAAATAAACTACATAAATATACAAGATATGCACAGCTATTGTAGAACCACAGCCTGACTGATCTCAACATATCGCTTTCACAAGTAACAGATAAGATGTGAACATTTACCTTTGGCATTTACTTTCCTGAAATGACAAGAATATACAAGAGACAAATTTAATACATAACAGATGTAAAAGGACATATGGGTTTAAAAAAAGAAATGGCACTAAAGGAAAATTAATTGGTGTGTATATATATATATGGTACAATGGTTATGAATCTGATCACACTATTTTGTGATTAAATAGAATTTACAATAGAATATGCAACATTTATTTACCTTGCGGACTCAATAGTGTGATCCCACTTTGGGTACCTATAGAAAAAAATGCATTATAAATTATGTGATTTTCTTAAAAACAATCAACATATTTATACAGTAAATAAAAGATACAATGCAGATAGAAATGTATATATTTAGAATCATAGAGACAATTGTATGGTGAAGAACCTTTTTGCAAAATTGTGTTAATTAAACCTGTCCAAAAAGTCATGGGAGCAAATGTGTGGGGTTGAAAAGCAACGGTATGAAGTACCTAAGAAGTTTGGCATCTCCATTCTGAATTATGGAGGAACTGAATGGTCTGTATGGATATAACTGGGATTTTTCACACCATCTTTATCCACACAGGCTATTTGGTTCCTCCTATAATTCAGAATGCAGATGCTGAACTTGTTAGTTCTCACACACTACCGGGCTGCCATGCGCCACTAACTTCCAGTAGTGAGGACAGCATGCAGATCATACAACAGTAGCTCAATACTCCCGACGTTGTTTGTAACGACCACCTCTTACCACCCCAAATCAAGAAAGTGAGGTGATCTAATGTATTTTTACCTTTGGAAAGCAACAATAGTAAACATCGAAAGGCAGAGAATACAGAGTAAGTTGGCTAGGACATGTTCTCAGAAAAGAAGATCATGAAAAGGTGAAATTGGCATAGGAATTACCAGAGACGTGGTGCAGGAAGATATGAAAGAGCTGAAATTACATGGAAGTATGGCAACAAACAGAGAGAGGTGGAGGGCTGGGATAAAGACAACCGACCCCGAATTTACTGGGAAATGATGTAGATAATGATGATGATAATGATGATAATGATAAAGAATAGTAAATACATTTTGACACTCCCAAGGTAATGTATGCAGCTGTACAAAAACAAAGTGGTACAGGAGAAGCCAAAGGCCATGCTCAACATGAAGGTAATGAAAGTGTTTGAGAGTTCCAGTTGTGTGCATACCCAGATCTAGCTTGCAGCACAAAAAGCTGTGTGTACGTGTGTGTACAGTAAGTAAAGTAAAAATATTTAAAAGATGTTAAAACAGAACAAAAAGCAAGCTGTGGTTGTCCCAAGCCCATCTCCCAATTATGCACTTACTTTTTAACAAGTTCAAGCTGACCGTTAGCATGCTCACTAGTTTGAATATGTACACCCCAGTCCTACGAAGAACACAAAAACAAAAATACATACAATTAGATGAAGCAAATTTTGTACCAAACTAATTTAGATTAGTTTTGATAAAAGGTGTAATTTGTTGTTTTGCCGTACATTATTTTCACCAACCCAATAAACTTACCTGAACGTCCAAAAGTGGTATTAATTTATAGCTTTAAACTGGTATTATGACAGGGTGGTGATGATGATGATTGCTGTATACTGTAAAACTCATGACCTTACTTACCTTTCTTGAATAGACAGTAAAGTCACAGAGAAGACACGTGTGAGGAAATATTGGGGGCATTTTGCCGTTGAAGTCAAAAATCTCTTTCCTAGTTGGCCTGAACTTAGGTGGCTCCAATTTCAGTGAGAGTAAAGGCCTCGGTCCGTAATCAATAAACATGGTTGATGAGGGCTCTGGTGAGTTTGTGGTTTCGTAATACGATTCCTGGGAGACATTGTAGTCTGGAACGCTGGTTTTACTGCTGGAACAGTCGGGGGTTAAATTATTTGATCGTCGAGGATTTCCCCAGCGGTCTTGCCATGTTTGAATTTGCTCTGGAGGAAGAGGGTAGGTTGGCTGCTCAGGACAATCGATTGGATACTTGACTAAAGTGTTGTAGCTGCTACTTTCCCAGGCATGAGTATCGTCAAGTGGCTGACTCGTACTAGGCATAGTGGATGAAGCGCGGGACATTTTACGTTCTTTGACCTCTAAAAGCAGTTGGGGAAGTGTCTCGACTGTGATGAGATGCTCAGGAAGATCAGCGAGGTCGGCGAGGTCGTTCGAGTCCAATCCACAGCTGTGAAGAAATGACAAAGCCATTCCAGTGAGAGGGGCAGTACAGTCTGCAGGTCTGTTCGAAGATGTTGTAGAGCATGTTTGCTCCTGAGACGAGGATATAACGCTTGGCTGGTACATACTGGAGTGTATCTGGTACGAGTCTGCATACATGTCTTGATGTGATTGGAAGTCATCCCCACTGATCGTGTAGGGGTATTTTTGGGACATGCTGCAGGGTTGACAAATCTGTAGAGGATGTAGCTGATCAGCAGAAGAGGAAGAGTTGAAGATGTGTTGGGGAAGAGCTGAGTTGGTCAAGTTGAAGACTATCATTCACCTGTCGATAAAGGTTGTATATAAGTAAGCGTAACTTGCTCTGGGTAAAGGAAGTCGCCAAATGCCGTAAGTGTAAATAAGACGAAACTCATGAACTCAAAGTCTTTTTTGTGACGAAGTAATGAGTCAACAGACTCTGACTTACCTCCAAGAATCAGTAAATCATAAACATACAGAGGCTCGCAAATTTGACAATCAAGTCTGAAACACCACCACACTGGGAAACGGGTGTGTTGATAAATGCTAGAAAAGCCAGCTAGATGCTGTTTCCTGTTCTCGAAAGAATTTTCAGCCTTGTTTTTTTTAGTAAAGGTTGGGCAAACCAAGGTCTTCCATTTAGTGGTCTGTTAGTGAAAGATTAACATGCGTCTCAAAAACGCATTTAATGGTGTTGCAGACTAGATCCCGGCTCCAGACAAGTTCAGGTAATTGGAACATATGTCCCTCTTGCCCTGCAATGGATGGACTGGCAAACTGTCCAGGGTGTATCCCTGCCTCTCGCCCTATGTGTGCTGGGATAGGCGCAGCAGACCCCGTGACGCCGAATTAGGGAATAAGCGGGTAAGAAGAGGAATGAATGAATGTCCCTCTTGATTCTATCATCAAAATCCAAGGTCTGTGTCTGCACGGGCTACATAAATGAGCAAATGCCCAGAGTGTGAAATAACACAAGTAGTGATGGGTCGTTCTTGAGTGATTCGTTCATCTTCACCGAAAGATGTGAACGAGAACGAGTCGTCTCTGAAAGCGATTCCTTCAGTGAATTCAGCGAATGGGTTCTCTGTCCAGCTCAGCGTGCTTTGGTTAAGTTTAAAGAACTGTCATGTGATGCAAACGTCTCAAACCCAAAGACTTGCCAGATAACAGGTAAGGTGAACTAATCATATACTAAAAACCCAGTTAAACAATTCGTTTTCAAGGGGTGTGATCAGTTTGCTAAAATGAATAAAATGCCTTGATAAAAAAATAAATAAAAATAGTCCTTCATTTTGCTGAACGAGGTCACAAAAGTCTGAGTCAGTAAAAACAAGCACAAATTCCCACAACTACTGTTCCGGAGCTCATTTGGGCTACATACAGGGAGAAGAGGAGCATCGACTAGATTGCTGGAATAATTCTCTTTATTAATATAGGTAATAATAATCAGTTCTACTCCTTATTTTCACTATGGTCAGATCAATTCTACTCCTTATTAACTATGGTCAGATCAATTCTACTCCTTATTAACTATGGTCAGATCAGTTCTACTCCTTATTAACTATGGTCAGATCAGTTCTACTCCTTATTAACTATGGTCAGATCAGTTCTACTCCTTATTA
>JAOTRA010095088.1:0-11594 GCA_026260255.1 Pseudolaguvia tuberculata
AGATGTCACACCAAGTACCTTTCTAGCTGTCTCCCTTATCACTTCTGCAGTCGTTGCCCAATCATTCAACAACTCTTCATTACCACTGTTACCCTGTTTGACCTCCTCCCTGAATCTCAAACTACAGTCTTCCTCCTTTCGCTTCCATCATCTTATTGTCAATGCTAATGTTATAGTTAATTAGTATATCTATTTCTATAAGGTTAATTATTGTGTGTTTAAGGAAGTGGTAGCACAGTAGTTAAGGTATTGAACAACCCCGTTCAATTTCCAGCACCATTGATGGGCAAAACCCCTAAATCCCAATTCTTCATTTGTATAACAGGGAATAATGTATGTTGCTTTGGATAAAAACATCTGCCAAATGCTGACATGTGTGTATTAATTCCTGCTATGTAAAAACACTTTGCTTAGATAACAGTTCTGCCCAGGTTTTGTTTTTGCCTCTTAACAACGAGCAATTTGTTTTTGTTCATCATGAAACCTTGTCCTGTACAAAGAAATAAAGAGTCTTTTTAGCAGTGAATACATAAAACACTGCTTTGTGTAGCAGACACTGAAACAGATAAAAAAAAAAGATAGAAGCTTTTTTTCTCTCGTTGCAAATGACAGGAAAATGCTGTAGTCGCTATCCTATGGCAACCCAAGCAGATGAGGCAGGTTCTTTGTAGGATTCTTGCATACATGCTTTCAAATCTTTCACTGCCTACTTCATAATACTGAGCCCTAACCAGCGCTGACAGTATGTATAATTATGGCATCCAATGCACCAAGAACTGGCAAAACCATTCAGCGTTTGTAAGCTTTGACATGGTAAAAGAGTACTGTAATGAAAGACTTTGTATATACAGACGCATTACTTTCAATGTAGGAAGCTAGGAAACTTGTAATTAAGATTTTTGCAGTTATTTCTGAAATAATTGGAAATAAACACTGGATATGGAGAATTTCATCTCTAGACAAACCATTTAATGCACAAGTCTCAGTTTAATAAAAAACCAAGCCATCACCAACACATCATCTTCTAACCCACTTATTCTCTAATTCGGGGAGACCATCCCAACACACGTTGGGCAAAAGGCAGGGGCACACCCAGGTAAGTCCATCGGACAGTTAATCACAATGCCACACTCAGTAATTTAGTTCATCACAATGCCCACACTAAGGGCAATTTAGAATCACCAATCAACCTATTGTAACGATAAGGAGGGAGTCGGATCCATGATACATAGACACTTTTATTTAACACAACACCACACCACATAACAAAAACAGAATCGCGATCACTACATAAATAGGACGCTTATGAGGATACGTAAAACTAGGGAGTCAGACATACAATACAAATCAAAGAACCAAGAACTATAACACATACCGCATATAACAACATATAACAACGGACAGCATTAGCCGATCAAGCAGATTCAAACACACTCACTAAACAGGGTACACAGAGAATAATCCCTTGCCCTAAATAATACAACATCGCCCCGTCAATCAAATCCGGGACAAAGAAGCTAACTAGGTGGAAGGTGCGCATTCCGATTCTTTACAACCATCTTCTGTCTGATCAACAGTTTATCACAGAGTTACCACTTCCTTTGTGTAAATGTATATTAAGGCTATGAATGAATGTGTACTATACATGTCTGGCGGTTTGGCAATTTCCAAACTTACTGTCACAATACAAAGTAAGGAGAATATTGACTGAAATTACTACAACAGGGCAGCCAGCAGGAGAAGCCAGTAATTACAATATTATGACCATGGCACTCGACTAATTTTCCAATCATATTAATTGACAGCACTCCTCGAATATATTGTAATTTTGGTATTTGGAATGATAATGTTAGAAACCAGGGTACAGCCGGTAATATCGTTTATCAGATCCATTTTATATTAGACTAAATTGTAGCTGCTTAAACTGTTTGTGTTTTGTTTGTTGTGTCCTATTTGTATCGTAAAAGAGAAGCAAACCAATGCTACACGATGCTACACAATGCTATACAATTAGCTATCTTTAATTAATGCAAGTAAACTAATTGTAAATAAATGTAACTAGGTATCATTTATACATTTATTCATTCATTCATTTTCTATCCCAGCCAACAATGCGTAAAAGCCAGGGGTACACCCTAGACATTTCGCGAGTCCATTGCAGGGCCACACATAGACAAACAACTACACACACACACATTCACTCCTATGACCAATTTTGATTCAACAATCAACATGACGTGCATGTTTTGGGATGGTGGGAGGAAACCCACGCAAGCGCAGGGAGAACATGCAAACACAGCACAGAAAGATCTCCGGCCCGGGAATTGAATCCGGGACCTTCTTGTTGTGAGGTGACCGTGCTAACCACTATGCCACCGCGCCGCCCTAGGTATCATTTAGAATCATTAATTTCTGGACATCTCGTCAGTTGTCACAAATGCCTGGCTGAACATCTGCTGCATCTGGCACACTTACTTGTAACCCTTCTGAAGCTTAGTCATCCTCTCATTGACTGAAGTGTACAGTATTTTCAGGAAACATTTGTGTCATGTTGTTATAATAGGAACAACCCAAAAAACCCTGTCTTATTGAAGAAATAAAGTGTTCTGTTTACATCGGTGATAGTGAGCCATAATCAAGAATTTTTTGCTGCTGGATTCTTAAAAGTTTACGGTACAGACTGTTTAAAAGACGTTTGCTTGAGGCACTCTTTTGTTCCTTTATATAGCTTTAATCATTTAAAACTCAGACCTTCTATCACGACTCTGTAGGCGTGGCTATGCAAGACTACTGGACACCAAACTTACCACATATGAATCGAGACTTAGTCCCCATTTGCCTTTTCAACTGTTCCATTATAACATTGCCCCTGTACACAAAGCCACTGATTTCCATGAAGCCACGGTATGTTATATTATGGTTCGAGTGTGGCTTTATAATCCACTCCTCTTGCCAGAGAAGCCGTTTGACTGGATGTTGGAGCCTGAATATAGGGATTTGTTTTCAAATCCAGTTGTATTAGTAAGTTTTGGTAGTTGACAGTGGTCCAGTTTATCTCAAAAGTGTGTGGCGGGGGATGGGTCAGAGTCATGGCTCAAACTAGAACATATTACACACATCAGTGGCTTTGCGAACATGAGCATCATCAAGCTGGAACAGTGATAAGAAAATTGTAATGCTACAACCTACGAAGACATCCAATCTATCTGAAAAGACATCTCTTTACTTAAATTCCACCTCCGGGTGTGTTACACTAAAATTAATTCTTTTGTCTCCCAACACAGGACTTACTGAAGGAAACACTTTCAATTCTTTCCCTTCTTTCTCTATATCTCTATATGCAGCAGACATAGTCCATCTTCTTCTGTTTGAGTCTTCCGCTTTGTTTAGCCCAGTTTTAGGGGGTGCGTATGTGGGTGGGTGCAGGGGGTTGTTTCCAGGGAGCATATTTGCCAGCCCTATCACGTTTCTAAGAAACCTCCAAAAACATCTAAACCATGTTTTCTCCTTCTCTTTCTTTTATGCTTTCTTTTCTCCTGAATGAGGCGAACGTTTTGTCTTCTACAACTGTGATCTTGTCAGTCAGAAGACAAAAATACTGCATTGCAATTCAATCTCTTGTATTTCTTAGGTGTGTTTACTTTAAAATAATTTTGTAGCTCTATTGTGATACTGTAAATATACACAGTTAACAGCACTGATTCAATTAAAAAGATTTTTAAAGAATCAAATTTGTGGGCAACTAATCATATTTTATAGATTACAGTGGCTAAGAGTCAGATACCAAAGATGATAATCCTTTTCTGTCACATCCTTTTCTGTCACATAATTAAATCATTATTGATTGATGATTAACAAATTCAATTTTAATACAAGTAAATAATAAATTACATATTTTCAGTCTTATAATTAAATGCATTTTTGTGAAAACTTATGGTTAATTTTTATTCTTACAACAAATTAGCAGTGATCTAAAGTGTGTAAATCACTCAATACAGATGAGAAACAGGCAAACTCCGCACAGAAAGGTCCCCGGCCGGTAATTGAACCCTGGACCTTTTTATTGTGAGGCAACTGTGTTAACCAATCCGCGCCTCCATTGAAATAAGTTTTCCAAATGAATTGTTATGTAAGTTATGTTATTTAACATAAGTGACTTTTATTTGCATTTTCAGAGAATTGATCAACTATTTGGGAGAAAACCCTCTTGTGTTGGTCCCTCATGTGCCATTTTGTAATGCTTCACAATAAAGTTTCTCATTTGTGCAGTGGAAACTCTACAGGGATTAATTAAAGTCACATGCTCCCTTTCCCTTGTCTATTTTTTCTGAACTTCTAAGTGAATAATGAAGTTTCTTACTACAGAATCTTGTTGCTGATTGTCCATGTCTTCTATTAGAAATGTTCCTCATTAACATGTGGACCCAGAATAAACAGAAATGTACTGTTTGTTGACTGCCTCACGGTCTCAGGTCAGGTTATCTTTGTTGTAACAGCTGGTCCAACACTTTTATACTGTATCCCAGGTGAGTTGAGTCTCAGCAATGTCATGGCTGGATGTACAAAACACTTCTGTTTTATATTTTCCTGTAGCTTTAAAGCATTTCATTATCTGTAGTTACCAGAACTATTTAGTAATCTGAATTCAATTCAAGCTTACTTCTTCTTCTTCTGCTTCTTCTTCTTCTTCTTCTTCTTCTTCTCCTCCTCCTCCTTCTTCTTCTTCTTCTTTTTCTCTCGGCTGCTAGCGTTAGGGGTCGCCACAGCAGATTGCTTTTCTCCACACTACCCTGTCCTCTACATCTGCTTCTCTTACCCCAACTACCTGCTTGTCTTTTTTCACCACATCCATAAACCTCCTTCTTGGTCTTCCTCTTTGCCTCCTGCCTGGCACCTCCATCTTCAGCATTCTTCTACCAATATACTGCTCCCCTCTGATGTCCAAACCATCTCAACCTAGTCTCCCTCACCTTGTCTCCAAAACATCTTACATGCGCCATCCTTCTAACAAACTAATTTCTAATCCTGTCTGTCCTCATCACTCCCAATCTCAACGTCTTTAACTCTTCCACTTTACTTCCACTTCCAGTTCCTCCTCCTGTCTTTACTCTAGATCCTCCTACTGTCCTTCCTCCAGTTGCTCCTCCTGTCTTTCCTCCAGCTCGCCTTTGACAATGGCACTGTCTCTAAATCGTACAACATTGCTGGTCTCACTACAGTCCTATAAACTTTCCCTTTTACACTTGCAGAGACCCGCCAATCACAAATCACTCCTGCAAATTTTCTCCACTCGCTCCACCCTGTCTGAACTATTTTTTACTTCTCTAAAACACTCTCCATTATTTTGCACTGTTGATCCCAGGTAATTAAACTCCTCCACCTTCACTACCCCTTCTCCCTGCAACCTCACCACTCCATTGCCTTCCCTCTCATTCACTCAAATGTGTTCAGTCTTACTCCTACTGACTTTCATTTCCCTTCTCAACAGCGAGTACCTCCACCTCTCCAGATTCTTCTCAACCTGCTCCCTTTTCTCACCACAAATCACAATATCATCCGCAAACATCATCGTCCATGGAGACTCCTGTCTAACTCATAATACCACAACTCCTCTCTCTGAACCCTGCCATACGCTTTCTCCAGATCCACAAACACACAATGCTACTCCTTCTGGCCTTCTCTATACTTCTCCATCAACATCCTTAAAGCAAAGACTGCATCTGTAGTACTCTTCATTGCCATGAAACCATACTGTTGCTCATAGATAGCCACCTCTTCCCTCAGTCAAGCTTTCACTACTCTTCACTTTAGTTCATGGTGTAACTGATCAACGTTATTCCCTTGTAGTTACTGCACATCTACACATATTATTCTTAAAAATTGATACCATAAAACTCCACATCAACCGACCTTTGTCTCTCATTGTCCTAATTCATCAACTGTTCAAAATACTCTCTCCACCTTCTCAACATACTTTCCTCACAAGACCACACTATTCATGGCATGTTAGCAGTCTTATCCAGAGTGACTAAAATTTATCTCTTTTTTACAGCTGATCAAGTAGGTGCCCAGCGGTGGCAAATTGGTGGTGCCTGAAATCAACCCCCAATCTTCCACCTAGCAGTCCAACAACTTAACCACTGATCTACTAGCTCCCCTAATTGTCACGTCCTCCTCTGGGTTGAGCGTCTCCAGTGTGCTGGCGGTGTGCAGCGGCGTGCGCACGGGCTTGGCTGCGCTTGAGCGCTCTCGTGTGTGTGTGTGCGTGAGCGCGCACGCAGCTGAGTTTCGTTAAGCGCTGATTCGCATGTGTTATAAGCCGGCGGTTTTCTCCTAGGGGCCGTTGGATCATTTTCTCCTTTTTTTCCTGAATGTCTTTTGTTCCAAGTTCAAGTTCATGTTTAGGATCTCGTCTCGTCTCGTCTTGTCACGTCAGGTTTTGTTCTTGCTCTTTTTTCTTCATGGTGTTTTCTTTAGTTTAAATCTCGTGTTTTTTTTTACTTTTATTTTTGCCTTTTTTTCTAATAAATGGACTATTTAAACCCGCCAATCCAGCGTTTGGGTGCGCTCTTTATTCCCGATACTGCTCCCCCCATCAACTCTGACAGAATGATCCAACCAAGCTCGCACCCAGCGGATTAAGTGTCCGAGGTTCGTGTTGGAGTGCGCTGCATTTTTTCCCGCTAGGAGGCCTCGGTCTGTTCCTTTCACGGAGGCTGGGAAGCCTCGTTCTGTTCCTGTCACGGAGGCTGGGAAGCCTCGTTCTGTTCCTGTCATGGAGGCTGGGAAGCCTTGCCTCGATCCTACTCTTTCTGGGTATCCGGTTGTTCATAGACCTGGACCCCCATTTTTCCTTATGTTTATCTTGCTGAGTATTTATTTATTCTTTTCTTCTGTGTTTGATGTTTCGTTTTGCTTATAGCCTCAGCCTCAGTTTTTTTTAGTTCAATTAGTTGTGTTGCCTTTTTCATGTCTAGGTTATTTATTGTTCTGGGTGCTCATGTTTCCCCCTTTTCTCGTCATGCTAGGTCTGGATCATCCTTTTCTCGTCATGTTAGGTCTGGTTCCCCCTTTTCTCATCATGTTAGGTCTGGTTCCCCCTTTTCTCATTTTATGTTAGGTCTGGTTCCCCCTTTTTCTCATCATGTTAGGTCAGGTTCCCCCTTTTTCTCATCATGTCAGGTCAGGTTCCCTCTTTTCTCATGTCATGTTAGGTCTGGTTCCCCCTTTTTCTCGTCATGTCAGGTCAGGTTCCCCCTTTTTCTCATCATGGCAGGTCAGGTTCCCCCTTTTTCTTGTCAGCTCAGGTCAGGTTCCCCCTTTTTCTCGTCATGTCAGGTCAGGTTCCATTCTTTTTCTCGTCAGGTCATGTTCCCCCTTTTTCTCGTTATGTCAGGTCACGTTCCCCCTTTTTCTCATCATGTCAGGTCAGGTTCCCCCTTTTTCTCATCATGTCAGGTCAGGTAAGGATCCCCCTTTTCTCTCATCAGGTTAGGTCAGGATCCCCCTTTTTTCTCGTCAGGTTAGGTAAGGTCAGCTCTGGTTCCCCGCTTTTCTCGTCAGGTTAGCTCAGGTCAGCTCTGGTTCCCCCCCTTACTCGTCACGTTCAGGTCTGGTTCCCCTTTTCTCGCCACGTTCAGGTCAGCTCTGGTTCCCCCTTTTCTCACCATGTTCAGGTCAGCCTTGGTTCCCCCTTTTCTCGCCACGTTCAGGTCAGCTTTGGTTCCCCCTTTTTTCACCATGTTCAGGTCAGCTCTGGTTCCCCCTTTTTTCGCCATGTTCAGGTCGGCTCTGGTTTCCCCTTTTTTCGTCACGTTCAGGTCGGCTCTGGTTCCCCCTTTCTCGTCAGGTCAGGTTTAGGTTCCCCCTTTCTCGTCAGGTCAGTTCAAGTCAGGCCCAGGTTCCCCTTTCTCATCATGTCCAGGTTCCCCTTTTTTGTCAGTTCAGGTCGGGTCTAGGTTCCACCTTTCTCGTCAGGTCTGGGTTCCCTCTTTCTCGTCAGGTCAGTTCAGGTCAGGTCCGGGTTCCCCCTTTCTCATCAGGTCAGTTCAGGTCAGGTCCGGGTTCCCCCTTTCTCGTCAGTTCAGGCCAGGTTCAGGTTCCCCCTTTCTCGTCAGGTCAGGTCCAGGTTACCCCTTTCCCGTCGGGTTCAGGTTCCCCCTTTCTCGTCATGTCCAGGTTCCCCCTTTCTCATCAGTTCAGGTCAGGTCCAGGTTCCCCCTTTCTCGTCAGTTCAGGTCAGGTCCGAGTTTCCCCTTTCTAGTCAGGTCAGTTCAGGTCAGGTTCTGGTTCCCCCTTTCTCATCAGGTCAGGTCCACGTTCCTCCTTTCTCATCAGGTTAAGGTTCCTCCTTTTTTCATCAGGTTAGGTCCAGGTTCCCCCTTTCTCTTTAGGTCATGTTCAGGTTCCCCCTTTCTCGTCAGGTCATGTTCAGGTTCCCCCTTTCTCGTTAGGTCAGGTCCAGGTTCCCCCTTTCTGGTCATGTCCAGGTCTAGGTTCCCCCTTTCTCACCATGTTCAGGTTCCCCCTTTCTCGCCATGGTCAGGTTCCCCTTTCTCGCCATGGTCAGGTTCCCCTTTCTCGCCATGGTCATGTCATGTTCAGGTTCCCTCTTTCTCACCATGGTCAGGTCAGGTTGCCCTTTTCCTGCCACGTTAAGGTCAGGTTTCCCCTTCTCTTGTCAGGTTCAGGTTCCCCCTTTCTCACCATGTTCAGGTCATGTTCAGGTTCCCCCTTTCTCATCATGTTCAGGTTCCCCCTTTCTCGCCATGTTCAGGTTCCCCCTTTATTGCCATGTTCAGGTTCCCCGTTTCTCGCCATGTTCAGGTCAGGTTCCCCCCTTTCTCGCCATGTTCAGGTCAGAATCCCCCCTTTCTCGCCATGCTCAGGTCAGGTTCCCCCCTTTCTTGTCATGCTCAGGTCAGGTTTCCCCTTTTCTCGTCATGCTCGGGTCAGGTTCCCATCTTTCTCGTCATGTCCTGGTTCTCGGCCTTGCTCCTCTTTCTCCCGGTGGGGCCACTAAGGGAACGGCAGGAGGCGTTCATAGAGTGGAGAGTACTGTCACGTCCTCCTCTGGGCATGCAGCTGAGTCTCGTCAAGCGCTGATTCGCGTGTGTTATAAGCCGGCGGTTTTCTCCTAGGGGCCGTTGGATCATTTTCTCCTTTTTTTCCTGAATGTCTTTTGTTCCAAGTTCAAGTTCATGTTTAGGATCTCGTCTCGTCTCGTCTCGTCTTGTCACGTCAGGTTTTGTTCTTGCTCTTTTTTCTTCACGGTATTTTCTTGTGTAATCTTGGGTTTTTTTTACTTTTATTTTTGCCTTTTCTTCTAATAAATGGATTATTTAAACCTGCCAATCCAGTGTTTGGGTGCGCTTTTTATTCCCGATCCTGCTCCCCTCATCATCTCTGACACTAATAGGTTAAGGCGACGGCACCCACATGATTCTTGTTTGGGTCCTTTCTCTCTTCCCCTATCATTGTTCCCTATTTCATTTTTTCTGTTCATAAAAAGTACCCAAGATATATCTTAAGAAAAAAAAGAAAGAAAATCTGTAATGCTCCGCGTCACCTTTGTAGTGAGTTGTGGATCTCTGTTTCTCTCCACTCTCCTTCTCCAAATACAGATACGACCAAGAAGATTGCTGCCGCCGCCATGATGACAGGTGTCCGTTAATGTTCTAAGATTTTAATGGGCCAGCAAATTTGATTCAAGAGTGTTTTTGTGAAGAGATTCATTTTTCTGACTTCTGTCTTGTCTCTGAATGGCTGGTGTCATATATTTCCTACACTACAATGGAAAAAACTTCTTAAGAGATACTATAAGACTTACCCATTTAGCATATCTTTGTAGTTACAATCTAACAGTGCACTAATAGCTTAGCCCAAAGAATACCTTGTACACAGTGGAAAGTGGTGGCTTAGTGGTTAAGGTGTTGGAATAATACCTTAAAACGAACGGCTCCTGTCTTTTTTCCTCCAGTCTTCCTAATATACTTCTACCAGATGCTTTAGTCAGAGATTGCTGCTCCCTGCACAGCGATTATGTTTTTAACATTTCGTGAGTCACTAATAGTAAAACTGAATCATCGGGCCTTCAGCATTGTTTATTAATTTTCTCTTGTTATTCACATCAATTTCAACATCGAAACCTATACATTTCATTCATTCTTACCTGCTTATTCTCTAATTCAGGGTCACAGGGATCTGCTGGAGCTTATCCCAGCGCACATTGGGCGAGAGGTAGGGGTAAATCCTAGACAGGTTTGTCAGTCCATTCCATTCCACTCACACACACATCACTCCTATGGGCAATCAACCTAATGTACATGTTTATGGATTGTGGGAGGAAACCAGAACCATGCAAACTCCAAGCCTGGGAATCGAACCTGGGACCTTCTTTTTGTGAGGAGACTGTGCGAACCACTATGCCATCGTGCCGCCTACAGATAAAGTTATGTAACATCATTAACACCCGGACAGCAAGTGTGCACGTCTTTTGCGTTTTTATACTTAAAATGTCCATAAAATAGACCTAAATTCCCTGACCAGAGCATATTATAAGTTCATGTCTTTGTTGTTTTTTGACTAGAAGAGATTTTAATCCTTACATAGTTCTCAGAGCAGGACTATCCACATGGCATCACAAAAGAGCAACATAAACTGACATAATTTTTCAAAACTAGCCCAAAACATGTTTAATCTATGCTAGCCAAGATCATCCATCATTTTCCCTGTGATTACAGTCACGTATGAGTTTAATTTAATTTTTCGCTGGGGAAAGTCATCACAATGCCAGGCGTAATCCATCCACCATTACGTGATACTGTGTGAACCAAGAACCAAAAAATGTTTGACTGATTTGTGGAAATTGATCAACATTTTATCATTAATGGAAGGAGAAAACTATTTTCCCTGGCTGACATTACTAAATTATCTTTATTTTAAAAAACCACCAGAAACTGACCAGTGCTGAAAAGCCACACATAAATTATTATTATTATCTGAATAGATACTGGGACCTGTTGGTTATGAAGTGTCTGATACACCTGGAAATGACCTGTGATTACCACATCCTGTGCAGAAATATTCCAAAAACTGATGAAGTTTAATATCAACCATAATAATTAGAGGATGATATTTTTAATAGTTCTTGGACCACTTGCCAGATTGACTTACCTAAAGCCACTGATTTTTAAATAGAATTGGTAGAGCAGGGGTTGAGTGATAAACATAAGTGACTCTTATGTTTATGTGTCTGCCATATGCCGTACATGTAAATATTTATACAACTGTGCAGTGGCAGGTTGGTGGTTTTGGGATTTAAACTTATCTCACGATCAGAACTTCTGTTACTCCAATAATGACTCAAAGGTGTTGATGGAGAAGCTCTACAAAGAGGGCACATTCAGCAGGGCCCTTAACCTTCCTTGCTTTACTGGTCTTATTGGCTCACCCTGCAACTTCAGCTTATCTTTCAAGCTGGAATATACAAAGGAGGAATTCAGCTTTACTGTCAAAGCTTTTTCTTAAATTAAAATGAATTCACAGTGAATTACAATTTATTTGAATGTATTCTACTTCATTATATACTGTAT
>JAOTRA010095135.1:0-11583 GCA_026260255.1 Pseudolaguvia tuberculata
TCCCCCCTAGCAACAGTTGCTATCTGCTTCTTTCTACTTCCTGTTTTCTGTACTCAGTAATTTTCCATAACCCATCAGCTACCACTTCCCAAATTTATCTTTCCCTGTCTGTCGTCCGACGATAAGAGCAAAGGTGACAGATGTTACGTATTGTCCAAAAGGATGCACTCACACTTAGCAGATACTGGTAGCGTTGACACACACTGATGGCGAACTTTATTTAAGCCCACGGGGCTGGAGGAACTCTGAACGTTACCAGGTAGTTTACAGCGCTATCGAGTTTTCCGTTTGCAGCCGTTGAGATTTCTTAAAACTGGAAAAATCTAGAATTGCTCTGCTTTAATCATCTGCCAGGTAAGCTAATGAAACAGAACTTTTCAGAAACTAAACACAGTGTAAGTTGTCCACTCAACCCTGCGCAGTGAAATATCTTTGCTAGATTTCAAACTGAAAGTCCATATTATATCACACAAACGCTGTAAATTAGTAGTAGGTTCTTTTTTCACGCTCTCGTCCCTTTCTCCTTTACTGTCTGTCTCTCTCTCTCTCCCTCTCCCTCTCCCTCTCCCTCTCTCTCTCCTCTCTCTATCGCTCTCCTCTCTCGCTCTCCTCTCAACCTCTGACGTCTAACCTATACAAGGTTAGAAAATAAAATTATTTAACAATTAAATACCGTGGTTTTTTTTATCTAAACACTAAGACAAAATATAATATCCACACAAATAACAATAAAATGAAAATCTCAAATTTTTTTATTTGTTTCATACTGTTACACTGAGAAAATTTATCATTTTAGGAAAAAAATAAGTTTGTTTTAAGTTGATTTTAAATTTCATGGCATCGACACAAAAACAAAAGTTAAGGCAAGGCCATGTTTACCACTGTGTGGAATCCCCTCTTATTTTTCTAATGGTTTGCAAATGTCTTGGAACTGAGGAGACAAGTTGCACAACTTTATGAAAATGAATGTTGTCCCATTCCTGTCATGCTTGTTCTAGTTGTTCAACTATCTTCTTTGTCGCATCTGACTCTATTGGTGAAAGATCTGGGCTGCAGGTTGGCCATTTCAGTTCCAAAATCCTTCTCCTATGCAGCCATGATGTTGTAATTGATGCAGTATTTGGTCTGATATTGTGATGTTGCAACGTCTTCTCTGAAAAAGTCGACGTCTGGATTGGAGCATATGTTGTTCTAGAACTTGGATATACCTTTCAGCATTGATGGTGCCTTTCCAGATGTGTAAGCTGCATATACCCCACACACTCATGCAACCCCATACCATCAGAGATGCAGACTTCTGAACTAAGCACTAATAACTTGGGTTGTCCTTGTCCTTTTTAGACTGGATAACATGTTGTCCCAGTTTCCCAAAAAGAACTTAAAATTCTGATTTTCTGACCACAGAACAGTTTTCCACTCTGCCACAATCCAATTTAAATGAGCCTTGGTCCAGAGAAAATGCCTGCGTTTCTGGATCATGTTTAGATATGGCTTATTTTTAGTTTTATCCAGCAATGGCGTCGTGAATTTTGTTCACTGACATGGTTTTCGTAAGCACACATTGTGATTTCCATCACAGTAGCATTCCTGTAGGTGATGCACTGCCATCTAAGGGCCCAAAGATCATGGGCATCCTGTATGGTCTTCCGTCCTTGACCCTTATGCACAGAGATTATTCCAGATTCTTTAAATTATATTATGAACTGTAGATGATGATGACTTTGCAATTTTTCTCTGAGAAACTCCTTTCTGATATTTTCGCTGCACCATTGGGGCATTGGTGATCCTCTGCCCATCTTGAAATTCTGAGAGACTCTGCCACTCTGAGAGGCTCTTTTAATACCCAATCTGTGAGGAATCTGACATAGCTCCTTCCCCTCGTTTAGCGGTGCCTAATGGCCAGCTTCTCACTGTCTTCACTCATAACATGGTAGATGAACACTATCATGAACAGTGGATGAACACTGAAGGCTGGGAGGTTGTCTGGGTCCAGGGATCCTGTGTATAATTTCCCCCTGAACAGTCTGCCAATCTATAAACTGGAAAATATTTGATTTATAAATTTACATACATTAAATCTAAATCTCACTCTAATGTACAGCTTTAGATGTAAATCTTTAGATGTGCTTTAGAGAGTGTAGCTGTAAGACATAAGCTTTCTTTAAAAGCTAATTGGTTGAACTCTATTTCAAGATTCAGTAGCGTAATGTGAGCAATTTTATTCATTCATTCATCTTCTTACCCGCTTATTCCCTAATTCGTGGTCACAAGGGGTCACCTATCTCAGTGGACAGGTCGCCAGTCAATCACATGGCAACACATAGACAAACAACCGTTCACACTCACATTTACTCCTATTAACAATTTAGAATCACCAATCGACCAAATCTGCATTTTTTGGATTGTGGGAAAAAAGCGGAGTACCTGGAGCACAAGCACAGGGAGAACATGCAAACTCTGCACAGAAAGATCCTCGGCCTGGGAATCAAACCTTCTTGTTGTGAGGCGACTGTGCTACCCACTACGCCACCGCGCCCTGGAGCAATTTTTCAAAAGCAATTTTCATAGAAGCATTTTGGCTCTCTTTCCAAATGTTTCTTTATTCCAGGCTGGCAAGTATTTAAAATGTACCTGAATGGAGAAATGAAAAGTGAAATGATAAAAAGGGATTTTTTTAATGGGGAAACAAAGAGGAAGACAGAGGATGAAGAGGATGTAAATATTCAGGAATAAATATTAAATGATTTGGACTAATGTACTGTCAAGATTTATACTAGTGGTTATGATGCTGATTTTATCAAAACAAGCATTTATCTTGATCTTTGAGAACAAACTGCTCCATCAGCAGCACACTGGATGTGCAAGTAAAAACAAAGTGTTTTAGAGCTTTCTGGAAATTTAGTACATGCTGATTATGTTGACATGGGCCGGCGTGGTGTAATAGTCAATAGCATGGTCATCTCACAGCAAGAAGGCCCAGGGTTCCATTCCTGGGCAAGCGGTCTTTCATTGCAGAATTTACATGTTCTATGATCTCCACGCACATGCCAAAATCATGTACATTAGGTTGACCCAGTTGACACTGAATCAAACTATTCCTTACCATTCACAGAAAGTTATTAACCCCCTTTTACAAGCAATGACTTCATGGACAACCACACTATGATTGACAGAGAAGAAAGAATATACAAGCCCACCCATCCAGGAAAAATTGGCAATTTAGCTGTCCTGGCTTCTATCATAATATATAATATAGTCTGTCTTGAAGGACTAGATAGATTGGAGTGGGCAATCTCAGTCCTGCAGAGCTGATATCCTTAATGATTTAACCTAATCAAACAAACGATTCAAGATCTTGCTGGTATATTTGAAACTTACAGGTAGGTGTATTAAGGCAAATTGGAGCAAAATTTTGCAGGTTGGTGTCCTGACTACAAGATTGATCCCACCACACAAGTGAGGTTTTTTAATTTATAAAGTGGTTATATTTAAGCAAATTGTTTATATGGCACTAGTGTATATAATCATTTGTTGCTACATCAACCTTAACAATCTAGTCACATTCCTAGATAAGTCTGGCTAATAGATCAGGAGCAGTGGGACCTCACAAGGTATTGGCAGTTTCCACCCTCATTTTAAAATATTGCATCAGAGACAAGTGATGGAATCAGTGAATTTCTAAAAAATATCTTTTAATCCTTTCCCTGAGCACCAATGTTCCTAAATGGCACAAGACCACACTGATTGTCCCTGTGCCAATGATCGCTCTCACACCTATCTTTATTTCATTGTGAAGTGCTACAAGAGACTTGTCATGAAGTTCTGCTGCCACCATCACTGAATGCCGTACAATTTATGTATCCTCCAAACTACTTAATAAACAATGCCATTGCCACATCTCGTCAACTGGCCTTGAACAATGAACAATACATCTGAACAATGAACATTAACATATGAATGCTGTTCATAGACTTCAGCTCAGCATTCAACGAAATTACAAACAACTATTAGCACATAAACATGAACCTGCGCCTTCTCGTACAAAATCAGGGATCCTCTGCAACTCGATCCTGGACATGATGATGCCGGAGTGATGATGCATTATTTAAGGCGATAGGCCGCAGAGTACGGCGTGGATTATTGTTGTGTATAACGTGGTTCTCTTTAATGTTGTTGCGATGAGTAAATAATCGAAACTGCGGTTTACACCTATTCTGAGATCAGGATGATCTACTTCCTGGTTCGCGTTGTATTTATATATATATATATCGTGGTTCTGTTTATGTATGATCCTTTCCGTTGGTTTACGGATTTATCATTGTTTCTTTGTGTGAATGAGTGTGTACATACTAGACTGTGAGAAATTATTAATATTTAAAAACACTGAAGCGTTTATCAAAGCTTTCAAAGACCCCACATCAAGATTATGATGTAAGAGTGTGCCTTTATCTAGCTGTGTGATGTGATAGTTTGGTTGTATTTCACATGTTTATAGTACCAGGTGGTTTGACCCCTCTATGATTTTATGCACCATACCATTATTAAAAAATAATATTAATTTAAATAAGTAAAGGCTGCTTCAAAACTGGAAGTAGACTATAACTGACAATGACAATGAGGAATAATAAATTGCAAAAAAAAAGAAATAAAACCAACCAATGAAGTGCAAGTGCACACTCATATAACTGGTTCATTCAACTAATTTCCTATAGGGTACAAAGAAAAAAAAGAACAAATCAATATTACAATGACAAAAACTAAAAGTTACATTTAAGCATACAGAAAATGAATTAACTCATACTTTTTAATACTACGTTTAAATAAGATGAAGGTTTAATCCCGGTAAACACTATTTAAAAAATAATGATCTATGAGACACAACGCAAAGAATAAGACAAACAAATTTACTTTCCAGTTAAAAAACATAAATCATTGCAAATAATAAATAAAAAATATAAGACATGCATTACTACAGACATGCACATCTTTGAAGTGAAAATGTAATATAAAATTAAATTTTAATCCAGATTAATAATGGATCAAAGGTAAATAGTGCAATTATGCCTGAATACTCATCTTAAATTTACTGAAGCATTCTGTCAGGACTCCTCCAGGACATGATAGAATGAGAAATTCTCTTGAGATCTAACTTCACATGGGTCTTTTCTAACAAAATTAGATGCATTTAAACATTAAATTATTTGATTAGAATTGGATAGTTTAAAAAAATCAATAGTTTGGAAAGAAAACCCTTAATGTTCATCACAAACATCACAAACAAATAGAATTCATTTGTTCCTTAGATTTTTAATGCCTCCTAAACATCCAAAGAACAGATGTGTTTGTGTGGTTTCTTGTGCTCTGGGAATTTCTCAATCTGTGAACTGTACTGAAACAGTTAATTTTAAAATCCCTGTCCATGATTTGAATTTGTTTCAAAAGATTAAAACTATGCTAAGATGCTAAGATTTATTACAAACATCGCTACCACTATTTTAAACCAGTTACTCATAGGCATGGTGTTAATTGGTCATGTTTCATTAGGTATTTTTGGTTTATCACTATTAAAAGTAAATTTGTTTCTGATTCCCCTATGGCAAGTGCAGGATCTGGACAAAAAAATATAAAACATTGGCCAATATAGTAATAGAGGCTCCATGTGGTGGTCATGTATGGCTTGGTCTTTGATGACTCCATATTAACTGTACACATAAACTGTTTTTTGCTGTTTCAAGTAACTCATGCAGGTTGTATAAGTGATAAAATATTATGTAATAGCATATACTGGTTCTTTCTCTCTTTGTACCACTAAAAAGCTCTTAAGGACATCAATGTTCAGCCAATGAGATAATAAGATTTGGGGAAATGTTAGCGCATTGGTTAAGGTGTTGGTCTGCTAATTTGAAGATTAGGTTTCAATTCCCATCAGTTATGATTGGTTCAATAAATAAATAAATTTGTCAATGCTTGTCAATGATGAATGTATGAATGAATAAATGAATGAATGAATTCATTTCAATTCAAAGTGTTAATTGTCACAGTAAAGGAAGCATATTTCTCTGTACAATGAAATTCTTACTTTGCTGTCCACACTGAATGCAAATAATTTAAAGGTAAAAAGGTAAGAAAAGTAAGAAAGGAAGGGCATGTGAATAAAAGTAAGAATATAAATAAATAAACAAACAAACAAACAAACATGAATGAATGGATGAAAACTGCAATTCTCCAAATTATATTTGCTGCATAATATGACATCACGCGTTTGTATTTCATTCATTCAGCTTATTCCCTAATTCTTGGTCACGGGGTCTGCTGGCGCCTATCTCAGCGCACTTATGGTGTGAAGCAGGGGTACACCTTTGACATATCGCCAGTTCATCTCAGGGCAACACATAGACAAACAACCACTCACAAACAGATTCACTCCTATAAAAAATTTAGAATCACCAATTGACCTAATCTGCATGTGTCACACCCTACTCCTACCTTGTCACTAATCACTATCACCTGCTGATTAGGGATGCGATCAATCAGCCGGGTGATGGTGAGTAATTTAAGGTGAGCGCCATCCTTACAATGGCGCAGATTATTATGTTTGCTTTGTGGATAAATGTTTGCCTTTTCTCAGAATCTGTCTATGTTCGAGTCCTTATTTGTTCTAAGAGTCTGTCTCCTAGTTTGAATCCCACGAAGATAAGTACTGTTTTTCTTTAGAGCAGCGTTGTTGCGCTGTTTCGTTTTGTGTGTTTTTGTTTAGTTATAAAGTTTTATACTTACCTATAATTAAATGTGTGTTCCGTAACATCTGACTCCTGTTTGTATCTATAATCTTGTAACAGAATAATGCACCCAAATATCCAGGAGTCTGCGGGACACGCTCGGGTAGTACCCGCCCACGAGAAAATGTTTTCTTTTGAATATCCGGCTGCGCCAAGCGTACATATCGCGCCGCAAGTTCCGCCCCCTAATGCGGCGGCTGGGGTGCCGTACTTCCTTTTTCCAGATAGGTATGACGGGGCAACGGAATTCTGCTATGAGTTTATTTTTCAGTGTTATGGATACTTTCGCACTTTTCGCGAAGAGTTTTTTTCTCCAGACCGGAAAAGTGCTTTTGTTTTGTTGCTGCTCACTGGGAAAGCCCTAACTTATGGCGCCACCATATAGGAATTATTCCCGCGAGTCCGCGAGACCGTCAGCTATATATTTTTATTAATGACTAAGGTTTTTGGCAGTTCCCAGGTGATGGAGCCTACACACCACTTCACCCATTCAGCTCAACCCCACGAAGGACCATTTAAGGCAAGTGAGCCTCTTCGCGGCGCTCCCACCAGGCTCCAAGGAGGTCGCGGTGCTCCCACCAGGCTCCGAGGAGGTCGCGGCGCTCCCACCAGTCTCCGAGGAGGTCGCGGCGCTCCCATCAGGCTCCAAAGAGGTCACGGCACTGCCAAAAGGCCCCGAGGAAGTCGCGGCGCTCCCACCAGACTCCGAGGAGGTTCGGGCACTCCCACCAGACTCCGAGGAGGTCGTGGCGCTCCCACCAGTCTCCGAGGAGGTTGCGGCGCTCCGACCAAGCTCCGAGGAGACCTGGAGGCCTGGTTCTGTTCTGGTAGCTGTCCAGGAGCCACATTCCGTTCCGGTGGCAGTCCAGGAGCCACGTTCTGTTTCGGTGGCGGTCCAGGAGCCACGTTCCGTTCCGGTGGCGGTCCAGGAGCCACCCTCCGTTCTGGTGCCGGTCCAGGAGACACGTTCCGTTCCAGTGGCATTTCAGGAGCCACCCTCTGTTCCGGTGCCCTTCCAGGAGCCACCCTTCCTTCCAGTGGCAGTCCAGGAGCCACCCTCCAATCCAAAGGAGGCCTGGAGGCCTGGTTCGGTTATGGTGGCGGTCCGTGAGCCACCCTCTTTTCCGGTGGCGGTCCGGGGGCCACTCTCCGATCCTAATGAGGCCAGGAGGCCTCGATCTGCTCCTGTCACGGAGGCCAGGACGCCTTGTTCTGTTTCGTCGAGGAGGCCAGGGGCCTCATTTTGTTCTGGTCGAGGAGGCCAGAGGGCCTCGTTCTGCTCTCTTGGAGGCCTGGAAGCCTCGGCCTGTTCCTGCCCCTCCAGGACTATGGACTGTTCATGGACCCAGACCCCCTCGTGTTTCTCCTGCGTGACATGGGCTGAGTACTTTGTTTTTCTTTGTAGATGATTTTCACAGTGTGTCACCGAAGTTGTGCATTTTCCTATTTGTTCTGTTTAGAGCCTCAGCCCTCAGTATTGTTGTTTTGTTTCACTGTCATGTCCTTGCTTTTTCCCAGTGCTGTTTTGGTTACCTCGTTGCCCAGTCCAGTCTACGCTCTCTTGTCCTGTCTTTGCTTCCTCGTCCTGTCCGCGTTTCCTAGTCCTGTCCTGTACTGTCCTTTTCTCTGCCCATGTCCTCGCTCTCGGCCCTCATCCTGTCCCCTCTCTTTTTCAGGTTCTCTCGGTTCCACTCTCTCAATCAGGTTCCCTTCTCTCGTTCAGGTTTTCGCGGTTCCCCTCTCTCGTTCAGGTTTTCTCGGTTCCCCTCTCTTGTTCAGGTTTCCCTCTCTCATTCAGGTTTTCTCGGTTCCCCTCTTTCTCTATGTCTCTCGCTCAGGTTCCCCTCTCTCATTTAGGTTCTCTTATTCGGGTTCCCCTCTCTGCTTCAGGTTTCCCCCTCTCTCCATATCTCTCGTTCAGGTTTGGTTCCACGATCTCCCTCTCTTCGCTCTCTGGTCCACGATCTCCCTCTCTTCGCTCTCTGGTCCATGATCTCCCTCTCTTCGCTCTCTGGTCCACGATCCCCTTCTCTTCGCTCTCTGGTCCACGATCCTCTTCTCTTCGCTCTCTGGTCCACGATCTCCCTCTCTTCGCTCTCTGGTCCACGATCTCGCTCTCTGGTCCACGATCTCCCTCTCTTCGCTCTCTGGTCCAATATCTCCCTCTCTCATCCCCTCAGTCTGGTCTGCTTGTGTTCCTGTCTCTGGTCTCAGCCTGGTCCCTATCTTTGGCGTGCCCCAGTTCTGCTGTCTCTGCCCTGGTGTCATGTGTATGTCCTAGGGTGTCGCCGTAGGAGAACGCCCGGAGGCGTTCTTTGAGGGGGGGTACTGTCACGCCCTACCCCTACTTCGTCACTAACCACCATTACCTGCTGATTAATGCGGGTGTCCGGGGTGCCGTACTTCCTTTTATAATCTCGTAACAGCATGTTTTTGGACTGTGGGAGGAAACCGGAGTACCCAGGAGAAACCCACGCATGCGCAGGGAGAACATGCAAATTCTGCACGGAAAGATCCCTGGCCCTAGAATCGAACCAGGGACCCTCTTGTGTTATCCACTTTGCCACCGTGCAGCCCCACATTTGTATTTTATATATTGTTAAATCAGTTTGGAACCCTATTGACTTAAATATCTATGCTGAACGATTTCTGAAATGCAGAGAAATTATTAACTTAATAAACTGGTCCAAATAATGTCTTGTCATTATTCCCACAGTTCATCCTAATAACGACTCTCATATTCTTGGCCTCTCTGTTGCAACTGCCAAGTACATGTGTTGTTTTTAAAGTGAGAAACTCTAGACCTCAATCAAGCCCCCAAGTGTAATTAATTGATACCTGGAACTGCGTTTATCCTTCTCTAAACAAACCATTTAGTGGAACAACAAGTCATGAATTCAGCCAGCAGAGCCCAGCTGTATTGATTTTCTGTCCTTTTGTAAGACACACAAACACACTGTGTATGATCTGAGAAAGAAAATTTATAAGTGGGCAAATACATTAGCTCCCTGTCAAGCAGAGGGCAAGCTGCTCTTTTAATCAGGAAGATTAAATGTGACAATGTACCGAGACTGTTAAAGCAATTTCATACTAAATATAACTGTTCCATTTTAATAGAGTAAAATGTTGCTTTGAAACATAACATAGGTGACTTCAGATTTACATTAGTCAGTTGAAGCTCTAACGAACGTTATTAGGCTCATATACAATAAATGGATAGAAGTACTAGGACACTTAACCATTACATCCAGGGAAGCATGGTGGCTTAGCGGCACTTTTGCCACACAGTGCTAACCCAGGCATGGGCTTTTATGTGTGGAGTTTGCATTTTTTTCCCACAACACACTAGAGAAGGTCTTGTGTTCAGTCAGGGATTCAGTTCATTCCAGAGGTGTTAACTCAAGTTCTTCTACACCACACTATGTCTTGATGGTACTCTGAAGCTTTCTATACAGGGGAGTTGTCATGCTGTCAGTAGGGGATATTGTATTGTAGTACAGTGTTTAAATTGTTGATCTGCTAATTGGAAAATCATAGTTTGATTCACAGCCCGACCAAGGGTGAGATGTTGGCAGTTATCTCACAGCTGAAACAGTATTGTGGGGAAAAAATTTAAATGTACAATACCAGTATATTAATAAACAAAGACAAATCCTTAAGATTTAGAGTTTTTATCAGCTGTAGAATGATTCCATTTAAATCTATTAATAATACCACTTAGAATGCTCATGAATACTGACAAAGTGTTACATATTCAGTCTCTATTAAGGTTTCGTCACTTTCACTTTAGTTTAATAAACATGTTAAATCCTTCAAGTCACTGATCTAAACTCATTGTTGTGATCATTTAGTCGAATCATGCACTTAGGAATGGCCTATAGGGCATAAAGAACTTTGTGCCTTATCGATCTTTCAGTATGAGTTTTTTCTCTGTCAAAGCTGAAGGCAGCTACTCACAGAGTGTAGTAAGCTTTTTTTAGCACTTTAAAACACCGCTTACTGTGTCATTATTGAACTGAAGACCAGATGTAATTTTTGCTATTTAGCAATTCAGGAAAAAAAATTAGAATTTCACTATATTGCCCTGAAATGGACTGGCAACCCATTCAGGGTGAATCCCTGCCTATCTAAGAAGATAAATTAATGAATGAATATATGAATGAATGAATGAATGAATGAATGAATGAATGAATGAATGAATTTCGCTACAATAACATGATGCAAAAATGATTGTGTATCTGGTAGTTACTTATATAGTTGTCAAAAGTTGTACTTAAACAATGGGACTTAAAAATTTGTAAAAAATAAATAAATAAATAAATAAATAAATAAAATAATAATAATAAATAAATAAATAATAAATAAAAATTAAAAAAAACCAACAACAACAACAAATGTTCCTCTATAAAATGAAAAACAAATCTGACACACAATAATGCATAATAAAATAAATAGCTTGGTAATAGCATGCTGAATATCTTAGAAAATTAATTTTATTTTACATCTCTGCATTGTCCTCAGGATGTCTTGCTAGATGTAATTGATTCTATACTCAATCTGTTCCAGGTTTATGTCCTCTGCCTGCGATCTCCACACTAGACCAACATCATCAAACTGACATTCAAAATAAAATACAGTTATAATGAAGCAAAAGAGTTACAGAATTGAAGATTAAAAAAAAAAAAGTTCTTTGTTTGGAATACTTATATTTTGTACTAAAACCCAGTTATTAGGGTTGCACAAGCCAGTGCATTCTTAGTGCCGGTCCCAAGCCCGGATAAATGGGGAGGGTTGCGTTAGGAAG
>JAOTRA010095161.1:0-11582 GCA_026260255.1 Pseudolaguvia tuberculata
GTCAGGTCCACGTCAGGTTTCCCCTTTCACGTCAGGTCCACGTCAGGTTTCCCCTTTCACGTCAGCTCATGTCAGGTTTCCCTTTTCAGGTCACGTCATGTCTGGTTTTCCCCTTTCAGGTCACGTCATGTCTGGTTTTTCCCTTTCACGTCAGCTTCCCTTTTCACGTCAGGTTTCCCCTTTCTGGTCAGGTCCACGTCAGGTTTCCCCTTTCACGTCAGGTCCACGTCAGGTTTCCCCTTTCACGTCAGGTCCACGTCAGGTTTCCCCTTTCACGTCAGGTTTCCCCTTTCTGGTCAGGTCCATGTCAGGTTTCCCCTTTCTGGTCAGGTCCATGTCAGGTTTCCCCTTTCACGTCAGGTCCACGTCAGGTTTCCCCTTTCACGTCAGGTCCACGTCAGGTTTCCCCTTTCACGTCAGGTTTCCCCTTTCTGGTCAGGTCCATGTCAGGTTTCCCCTTTCTGGTCAGGTCCATGTCAGGTTTCCCCTTTCACGTCAGGTCCACGTCAGGTTTCCCCTTTCACGTCAGGTCCACGTCAGGTTTCCCCTTTCACGTCAGCTCATGTCAGGTTTTCCCTTTCACGTCAGCTCAGGTCAGGTTTCCCCTTTCACGTCAGCTCAGGTCAGGTTCCCCTTTCACGTCAGCTCAGGTCAGGTTCCCCTTTCACGTCAGCTCAGGTCAGGTTTCTCCTTTCAGGTCATGCCCTGGCTCTCGGCTTTGCTCCTCTTTCTCCTGGAGGAGTCCCTAGGGGAACGCCTAGAGACGTTCATAGAGAGGAGAGTACTGTCACGTCCTCCTCTCAGTTGAGCGTCTCCAGTGCGCAGCCGGTGTTTCTCCCCTTATGGCCGTTGGATCATTTTTGCGTTTTCCTGAATTCATGTTTCTAGTCTAGTCTAGTCAAGCCAAGTCAAGTTCATGTTCTCGCTCTCGTTCTCGTCACGTCTCTTCTTGTTCCTGCCTTTTTTTTCTTTTACGGTAGTTTTCTTTAGTTTAAATCCTTTTCTTATTACTTTCGCTTTTGCTTGTTTTTTTTGTTGAATAAATGAAGAAATTAAACTCGCCAATCCTGCGTGTGGGTGCGCTTTTCATTCCCGATCCTGCCCCCCCTCGTACTCTGACACACTGCGTAAAATAAAGATAAATGTCCTCGGCGGGAACCACAGTACTTATCGTAGCAAAATGTTCAGAGTTCAGAGTCCTTGAAAGCACGCTGCTCCTGCAGTTGCTGAAGTCCTTACTGGAAACAATCACTCGCACCACGCATAGCGGCGTGTCGACTTAAATAATGCGTCATCGCCCTGGAGCCATTTTGTTTCCAGGACGACGATGCAATGAAAACCTTCCTTACAAAACCATTTTTAAAATAATGTTCGTGGAACCTTATAACCCGATAACATTATTACTAATTTATGCACATTATACAGGAACAATAACATTAATTGTAGATAAATTATTGCAAAAGTTTAAAGTGTTTGCCTTCTCAAAAGAGTAAAACATTTTTCAATATTTACATCATGTTCCCAAAACCACAAAAGGTGTTTTGATCATAAATGCTATAATCTGGACATTCAGTAGATTCAGTCAAATCATTATTGTCTACTTTTTATCTACTTTTTATATATAGTGTTGTTTAGAGCTGTTATAAATAAATATTAATTAATAAAATGTGTTTAACTGTAATCAGAGTCTGAGTTCTCCTGATGAGTGTAATTATTACTGGATATTGTGTGATATAAAATGAAAATAAACTAAACAAAAGGGAAGAAATTGTAGAAACCCTTTCTTTCTGTTTCTGTCCATTGTTAAGATCATGAAGATTCCTTGAGATTGATGATGTTGAACCTTGTTGTCCAGCTTTGTCTCGCCACAGTCCCCATAGAGGCTTGATGACTTATCATCTCAATATATGTGCTGGGGAACACAGGCTGGAGACCTTGAGGGCTGTGGGGAGGTCAAGGTAAGGCTTTATACAGTGTGATAAAGATAGTGTAGTGAAGAAAAGCAGATGGAGAGACAAGGGGGCAAAACCAAAATTTCTCTCAGTCTCAGAATGAAAGAAAAGCCCACAGATAGTGACACATTGTAATTCGAAAAAGTTGAGCAAACTCAAAAATTTTAAGGTAATAAGTTACGTCAAATTTTTTAAGTTATGAAATGTCCAATTTTAAGTAAGCAGAAACATCTAGTTTTGAGTTTGTTGTACTCTTGCAAAATACTTTTTTCTTAAAATACCCTGTGTGAGGGCGGTGATCATGAGCCATCAGCTGAGTCTCGTCTAGCGCTGATTCGCGTGTGTTATAAGCCTGCAGCTTTCTCCTGGGCCTCCGTTGGATTATCTCTACGATTACACCATGCCCAGGAGCAAGTGTGGGCTGGTGTTTGTGAGCTTAACGGGGAGGGCACTGGACTGGGTAGCCCAAGCCTGGGACGAGGACAAACGTCTGTCTGGTCAGGAATTGGTCGAGGAATGTCTGCCTGGTCCGGAGGTGGTGGAGGATCGTCTGCCTGGCCCGGAGGTGGTCGAGGAGCGTCTGTCTGGTCAGGAGGTGGTAGAGGAATGTCTGCCTGGTCCGGAGGTGGTGGAGGAGCGTCTGCCTGGTCCAGAGGTGGTGGAGGAGCGTCTGCCTGGTCCGGAGGTGGTGGAGGAGCGTCTGCCTGGTCCAGAGGTGGTGGAGGAGCGTCTGCCTGGTCCGGAGGTGATCGAGGAGCATCTGACTGGTCTGGAGGTGGTCGAGGAGCGTCTGCCTGGTCCGTAGGTGGTCGAGGTGCGTCTGCCTGGTCCAGAGGTGGTTGAGGTGCATCGTTCTACTCCTGAGGAGGCCTGGGGTCCTCGTTCTGTTCCTGTCACGGAGGCTAGGAGGCCTCGTTCTGTTCCTGTCATGGAGGCTGGGAGGCCTTGTTCTGTTCCTGTCATGAAGGCTGGGAAACTTCGTTTTGTTCCTGTCACAGAGGCTGGGAAGCCTCATCTCGATCCTACCCTTTCTGGGTATCGGATTATTCATGGACCGGGACCCCAATTTTCTTTTTATGTTTTCTGGCTGAGTATTTATTTATTCTTTTCTTCTGTGTTTGATGTTTAGTTTTGCTTATAGCCTCAGCCTCAAGTTTTTTTTGTTCAATTAGTTGTGTTGCCTTTTTCATATCTAGGTTATTTCTCGTTCTGTGTACTCATGTTTCCCCCTTTTTTCATGTCATGTTAGGTCTGGTTTCTCCTTTTCTCATGTCATGTCAGGTCTGGTTCCTCCTTTTTTTCGTCATGTCAGGTTTCCCCCTTTTTTTCGTCATGTCAGGTTTCCCCCTTTTTCTCCTCATGTCAGGTCAGGTTTCCCCCTTTTTCTCCTCATGTCAGGTCAGGTTTCCCCCTTTTTCTCGTCATGTCAGGTCAGGTCAGGTTTCCCCCTTTTTCTCGTCATGTCAGGCCAGGTCAGGTTTCCCCCTTTTTCTCGTCAGGTCAGGTTTCCCCTTTTTCTCGTCAGGTCAGGTTTCCCCCTTTTCTCATCAGGTCATGTCAGGTGAGGTTTCCCCCTTTTCTCATCAGGTCATGTCAGGTGAGGTTTCCCCCTTTTCTCATCATGTCAGGTCAGGATTCCCCCTTTTCCCTTCATGTCAGGTCAGCCCTGGTTCCCCCCTTTCCTCATCATGTCAGGTCAGGTCAGGTCAGCTCAGCTCGGTTTTCGGTGTTTCTCTTTGGTTTAAATCTTGTTGGGTTTTTTTATTTTTGTTTTTGCCTTTTTACTTAATAAATTGACAACTTAAATCCGCCAATTCTGCGTTTGGGTGCGCTCTTCATTCCCGATCCTGCTTCCCCTACCCACTCTGACACGAAAGCCAGAAAGTCAGATAGAGAGGGTTTGTTATCATGCTCAGTAAGGTTTGGAAAAACAATACTTCACAATGAGTTCTTGGGGACGTGGCCTTATATAGGGTGGCCACGCCTAATTGCCTAGTAACTGAAGAAGAAAGTTTAGAACTCTGGCGATGACGCCCTCCTGTGGCCATCAGCCAGAGTAGTCCCCCTTACACACTGTTTATACATTTTGATACCACTTAACTTCATTTGTTTAATTTCTCCCAACTGTAAATACTCAGTCACCCAGTTTATATACTTTAATTAATTAACTTCCATTTTGAGTTCCATAAATTAAATTAACCAAATTCTACATCTGTAAACACTATAAATGTATGAAAATAAATCTGTAATTTCAAGCAAACACACGTTCATTTCTGACATTTATTTTTTATTTACTTTTAAACAAATGTCTTTATATGCCGTTTATTTTGATCTAACAAAACATTTTGATATAACAACCTGTAAAGGGTGTCATGTTGATTTGTATGTACAAAATGTAAAAAAAACAACCCCAAAAATATTCTGTAACAAGTAATGCACAAAACCCAGTATGACAAAGCGAAACAAATATTTTTGAGGAATTATTTTTTAAGTTATTTTTCCAAAATAAATTTTCCATGACCAACTTTGTTTAAACATAAGAGCTTCATAAAAAAAAGAAATTAAATATTCTAATAAATAAAAATATATTATGATATATATAAAAGTCTTGAAGCATTCATTAAAATGACCCTCTCGCGTCCCTCTCGTTACCTTCCGAGTCCCTCTCTTACCTCAGAGTCCCTCGTGCTACCTTCAGTCCCTTGCGGTCCCTTCGGACCCTTTCAACTCTCTCTCAGTTCCCTCGGACCCTCTTGACTCTCTCTCGGACCATCTCGACTCTCTCTCGGTCCCCTCATACCCTCTTGACTCTCTCTCAGGCCCCTCGGACCCTCTCGACTCCCTCTCGGTCCCTTCGTTCCCTTCAGAGTTCCCTTCAGTGTCCCTCTCGGTCCCTTCAGTGTCCCTCTCGGTCCTCTCAGAGTCCCACGCATCCCCTTTGGTCCCCTCAGAGTCCCTCGCTTAAATGGTTCCTTTGGGCCCCTTAGAGGTCGTTCCGGTCCCTTTGGTTCCTCCTGGGTTGATCTGGTCCCTCTAGGTTTCCCTTTGTGGCCTTCCGGTTTCCCTATGCGGTCATCAGAGTTCCCAATGTCACCGTCCGAGTTACTCACAGGCGAGACCCGCATCTCAACCTTATAGTGGCTTGGAAGCCTTGCCCTGATAACACCCCACTCCGTTTATGGAATGTACAGGGTCCTGGACCCCTTGCTATCTCTTTTGCACAGGAGGCAGACTGCAAGGTGTTTGGGGTTTTTCCTCCGGACCATACACTTCCCAATCCACCAGATATTCTAACTTAACACCACGGCGCCGTGCTGACAGGATCTCCTTAACCTTGTAAATGGCCCCATTTTTAGCAAGGAGTGGTAAGAGGGGTTCTTCCTGTGCAGAGTCTGTGGGGGCAAAGGCAGGTTCAAAATAAGGCTTGAACTGTGATACGTGGAAAGTGGGGTGTATGCGATATTCCGGGGGGAGTGACAAAGTAAACATGAGTGGGTTTACTCTCCTGGAGATGGTGAAGGGGCCAACAAACCTGGGACCTAGCTTTTTGGATGGTTGTCGCAGTCGCAAGTTCCGGGTGGACAGCCACACTTTCTGACCTGGTTGATAGTCCGGTTGGTGGATCGCCGGACATCCGCGGTGTGTTGCCGTCTGCGGATAGCCGCTGAAGTTCCTGAGATGAGTCTTAAACACTCTTGCTCTCCCGGAACCAGTGATCTACCGCAGGGACATCAGAAGGTTCTCCTGACCATGGAAAGAGTGGGGGCTGACCCAGAATGCACTGGAATGGCATCAGACCTGTGGTAGTTTGCCATAGTGAGTTCTGGGCATATTCCGCCCATCCGAGGAACTGGCTCCAGGAGTCTTGGTGATTGTGGCAGAACGTACGGAGGAGACGGCTGATTTCCTGGATCTTTCCTGGAGGCCAAAATACCAGAACACATTGTTAAAAAGTCTCTCGGCTGTCTCCATGGCAGTAGGCAGTTTCTTTATAGGAATGAGATGGCATGACTTTGAAAATCGGTCAACTATGACGAGAATACAGGTGTTACCTCTGGAGACTGGTAGGTCAGTCATGAAGTCCACTCCCAGATGAGACAATGGACGATTCGGGATGGGAAAAGGGTGGAGCTTCCAAAACGGTCGATTCCTTGGGCTCTTGGATATGGCGCATTCCTTGCACCACCTCACGTATGTTCTGATCTCTCCAGCCATGTTGGGCCACCAGAAGCGCTCCGCCAGTAGCGAGAGGGTGGCGTTAGCCCCTGGGTGGCCAGTGCCTGGGGTGGCATGAGCAGAGCGGATTAGAGCCAGGCGTTGAGTATGGGGTATATATTGCCTACCAGCGGGACAAGCTGGCAGAGGTGATGGGCCTGCGGCAGTCCATTCTGTAGGACTCAGGATCATGGAAGAGGGCAGAATGGGTTCGTGATTCTCCTCTGCGTTGTCTAGCCCATTAATTTGTCGTGACAGAGCGTCGGCCCGGGTATTCTTGGAGCCGGGGCGGAAAGAGATTGTGAAGTCGAACCACGTGTAAAACAGGGGCCTGACGCATGACGCTTCCTGCAAATACTGCAGGTTGTTTACTGTGAGGGTCAGCCCCCTCCAACCAGTCTTGCCACTCTTCCAGCGCCAACTTGATAGCCAAAAGCTCCTGGTTGGCTATATCATAGTTGCATTCCACCGGGCTGAATTTCCTCGAAAAGTAAGCACACGGGTGAAGATTCCCAGATTTCCCCTGACATTGCGATAGCACCGCTTCGGCGTCAGTGGTAGAGGCATCCACCTCCACGACAAAGGGGATCTTCGAGTCTGGGTGTGCTAGGATGGGTGCAAAGGTAAAGGAGGTTTTCAGATGTTGCAAGGCCTCTGGTGCCTCGGGAGTCCAAGTCAGGGAAGACAGTTTGCCCTTGAGCATACTGGTGAGAGGGCAGGCTACCAGACAACAGTTCTTGATGAACTGTCTATAGAAATTGGCAAACCCCAGAAATTGCTGTAACTGTTTCCGTCGTTGGTTCTGGCCAGGAGGTCACCGCTGATACCTTGGTGCTGCCATCTGCACTTCCCGCTGGTCAATATAATACCCCAGGAAATTAACGGCTGAAGTGGGGAAGATGCACTTTTCCGCTTTCAGGAACAGATCGAACTCCCGGAGCTTTCTCAAGACCTCAGTGACATGGTGGTGATGCTCGACCTCACTCCGGGAGTAGATGAGGATGTCGTCAATGTAGACGATAACCCACTTGTGCAGAAACTCGTGGAGTGCCTTGTGAATAAAATCCTGAAAAACCGCAGGTGCATTAGTGAGCCCGAAAGGCATTGCCAGGTACTCATAATGTCCCATGGGGGTGATGAATGTGGCCTTCCACTCATCTCCCTCCCTGATCCTGACTAGGTTGTAGGCGCTCTGGAGATCCAGCTTAGTAAATATTTTTAGTAAATAACTAAGGGAAGCGGATACTTGAACTTTACCGTGACGTGATTTAAGGCTCAGTAGTCAATACACAGTCTCAGGCCCCCAAAAAAGTAGAGACTGCTGGTGATGTAGAAGGCCGGATGTACCCTTGACTCAGGGCCTCCCTAATGTACTCCTCCATAGCTTTCCGCTCCGGAAGGGAGAGTGAGTGGATTTTCCCCTTAGGCACTGGCGCACCCAGTTGTAAGTCAATGGCGCAGTCCCATAGCGGTGAGGAGGAAGTTGGGTCGCTCTCCTGGGGCAGAAAAGGTCCTTGAACTGCTCATATGCTGGGGGAACGTCCACGTCCACAGCCCACGTCCAGTTCTCCACTGGACTCTCCAGGATAGAGGAACCTAGAGACACTGGGCATTGTGAGATCACAGGGAGATCAGGAAACATACATGAAACCCCATCTTACGACCTCCCCTAACACCCAGAAGAGAACTGGGTTGTGGCGCACCAACCACAGTCAGTGGTGGCTTAATGGTTAAGGTGTCGACTTATTGATCGGTAGACCAGGAAGACCTGGGTTCAAGCCAATCCCCCGCCAAAAAAGGGGACCAATAGCTGACCCTGTAGGAAGAAAATATTTCACTAAATGTTGTACTCGGAAATTTAATCCCATTCCTTTGATGTAGATGGTACAGTTGTAGTTGTTTTTTAGAGGTTTGAACTTTTTAGAGGTTTTAACAGGCTTTCTCACTCTTGGTTTTTATTCTCAGAAATCTCTCTCTGTCTATAATCCCACACTGGGTTATTCTGCCAATTGTATGCTTCCGGTTAACAAGGAAAGTTTCATAACCTCTGAAATAACGTTTACTAAAACCAAAATCTCTTTCCTCTCCACGACACTTGGGCATTGACGTTGCTCACACCTCCCTTTGTTTGGCCCCATGTGAATTAAGCTGAAGTGTCGATGATAAAAGACCTAGTATGGGCCCCACCAATTTTATCATCGGCTCGGGTGCTTCTTAACAGGTGCTTCTGTCGTTTGCTCAGTCGGCCGCGGAATGGACTGGAATGGGCGTATGTCCACTTCAGTGAGTTTTTTTCTCAGTGTTTTTATGAAATAGCTTAATAAAGGCTACTCATGTGATAATTTTCTGCAGTTTTTAAAGCATTTCTTATTGTATCATTTTTACCATTTTAGAAACGATTTTGTAAAAAAATTACTTCAACCTGAAGATCCTCTGTGTTCAATCGTAGGTAAAACTGACTCGTATAATCCTCCAGGTTTGGGTTCTATAAAGTTTTTTGTCTGATGGAGGCCCGTTCATCCGAGTGTCTCAACCCAGAAACCTCTCATTCAGTGATTTAATAGAACTGGATGAAAATGGGAACACACTGACCTCAAACTGAACGCAACATTTGAAAAGGAGGTGAATTTCGTTGGAATATTGAATCCAATTTCTTGTCCTATAGGGGTTTATTCCTTTATTGTAGGAATAAAATTAGTAGGGTTCGTAGGACTTAACTAACCCCTCTACACATTCGAAAATAAATCCCAGACGCCTATATTAACAATCAGTCTGTTTCCACTCTAATGAGTATCCATTCTTCTGAATGAAAAAAAAAAAAACAAAAAAAAACGGCGAGTTCAAAAAGTAAACAAAAGAGGATTGTAGGTTATAATTTTTTAATTAATGCTGCACAATACACATGCTGCACTGTATATTTCTAATATACAATATGTCACAGAAGTGGATATACCGCTTAAATATCTTGAAAATATTTATTGTATCTTTTTAAGTGAAAACACTAAAGAAACTAAACTCAATGTAAAGTAGTGAATGTACAGCTTGTAACAGTGTTAACTTGATGTCCCATCAAAAGAAAAATCAACACACAGGCATGAATGTCTAAACCCTTGGCAACAAAAGTAAGTACACTCTAAGTGTTCCTCCATGATGTCATCACAGAGTTGGTGGATGTTGGAGATCTATCTTTTATCCACTTTTTCTCCACGAGGATGCCCCTCGGATGCTTAATAGAAATGTCCATCACACTCAGCTTCAGTATGTCATAGTACATGTTGCCATTCATGGTTCCCTCAATGAAGCGTAGCTCTCCAGTGCTGACAGCACTCATGCACTCCCAGACCATGACACTCTCATCACCATGTTTGACTGTAGGCAAGATACACTTGCCTTTGTATTCCTTACCTGGTTTCCACCACACATGTTTGACACCATCTGAAACAAACAAGTTTATCTTGTTATCTCATCAGACCGCAGGGCATGTGTAATAACTTCGTAAGCACAGAGAAGAGAGCTGGATCCATGATGCAGTGAAAGGTGATATTTAATAAAGAAAGAGGTGCAGATTTATATACAGTGAGAACATGCAGCAAAAACAAACAAAACACAGGAACAAGACGCAAACGAAAAAACACGGAGACACATGAAATAAACATAAGAATATATATAAACAATTAATCAAAGTGCTAAAGTTTAGAAAATGTCCAAGTAGTCCTGAAAAGTAAGCAAACAGAGGCACGCCGTACATAGTCAAAAACCCACACCTGTGGTTGCTAGCACGTGACCTTAAATAATATGTCATCGCCCTGGCAATTCAGTTGCCAGAATGACGACGCCAAACATGTCCGTGCTGGTGTGACAGCTAGCGCAGCGTGGGGGCGGAGCTTCGTCAGGCTATGCGGCATGTGGGCGGAGCCTCGACCGCTGTTGTCACGCTAGGGGCGGAGCCCCGTTCATAGCCTTACCTAACCTCCCCCTCTAGGGGACGGCTACTGGAGTCCTCCAAGGCGCAGCCCCACAGAAAAACAAAAAGGAAGAAACACCCCGCAGTCTGCCCCCTGTGCCAAAGAGATAGTGGGGGTCCAGGAAACTCAGAAGGGACCAAAGGGGCCCAGGACACTCGGAACGGACCGAAGGGGCCCGAGAACACTCAGAAGGGGCCCGAGGACACTCAGAAGGGACCAAAGGGGCCTGAGGAAACTCAATAAAGGCTGAAGGGGCCCCGAGGAAACTCAGTAAAGGCTGAAGGGCCCAAGGGAACTTAGTAAAGGCCGAAGGGGCCCGAGAGAACTCAGTAAAGGCCGAAGAGCCCGAAAGAACTTAGTAAAGGCAGAAGGGGCCCGAGATCTCAGTAAAGGCTGAAGGGGCCTCTGAAAGGGCCTTAGGGGCCTCAGGAAATTCGGAAAGGGCCAAAGGGCCTCAGAAGACTCAGTAAGGGCCTTAGGGACACAAGGAGACTCAGTAAGGGCCTTAGGGGAGGAGCCCGAAGGGAGAGAGAGGGACTCTTGGGACTCGGTAGAGACCGAGAGGAACTCAGTAGGGGCTGAGAGGGACTCGAGAGGGTCCAAGAGGACCAAAATTGGCCCTGGAGGGACAGAGAGGGGCCCTGGAGAGACAGCGAGGGGCCCTGGAGGGACGCTTAAGGGGACCGAACGGACCTCTAAAGGGGCCGAATGGGCCTGAGGAACCTCTAAAGGTACCTGAAGGGACTCCGAGGGGACCAAAGGGGACAAAGAAAACTCCGAGGGGTCCGAAGGGGACGAAGCTAACACCGAGGGGCCCGAAGGGGAAAAAGCTAACTCTGAGGTGCGTAAAGGGGACAAAGCTAACTCCGAGGGGCCTGAAGGGGACAAAGCTAACTCTGAGGGGCCCGAAGGGGACAAAGCAAACTCTGAGGGACTCGAAGGGGATGAAGCAAACTCTTAGGCGCCTGAGGGGGACGAAGCAATCTCTGAGGGGCCCAAAAGAGGCACTGAGGGGGGCTGGAAGAGGCACTGAAGGGACCAAAATAGGCACTGAAGGGACAGAGAGGGATCCTGAAGGGACAGAAAGGAACTAAGAAGGGACAGAGTGGGACCCAGAAGGGACAGAGAGGGAGCCTGAAGGGACAGAGAGGGACCCTGAATGGGCTGAAAGGGACCCTGAATGGACTTAGAGGGGCCCTGCAGGGAAAAATAGGGACGCTGACAGCACAGGGGACTTAAAAGACAGCACAGGGGGCTCAAAAGACAGCACAGGGGACTCAAAAGACAGCACAGGGTTGCAAGACTTGCGTGGGTTTTCTCCGGGTACTCTGGTTTCCTCCCACTGTCCAAAAACATGCAGATTAGGTCGATTAGTGAGTCTAAATTGTCCATAGGAGTGTGTGTGTGTGTGTGTGTGTGTGTGTGTGTGTGTGTGTGTGTGTGTGTGTGT
>JAOTRA010095198.1:0-11579 GCA_026260255.1 Pseudolaguvia tuberculata
ACACACACACACACACACACACACACACACACACACACACACACACACACACACACACACACACACACACACTATAGAAGTTTTTCTAGAATGGTATGCGGTTCTAAAGAGGCTTAAGGTCCACTAATGTACTACATTTCTACTGTGCTTAACAACCAACACACAAATGTAGTCAGCTAAGCTATCAGTTACTCTACGTTAAAAGAATCTTCACTAACCTGAAACTACCCCGCTAGATAATGTAGCAAGGCACAGCAACATAGTAAAAGTAGCTTAATACATCTAACTTTAGGCTCTGGAATGATCACATACTTTGTTATTATAATGTAGTATTACAGACAAGAGTAATCAATAGCAGAGGATGTGGCTCATTGAACTGCTCATATGTCAGCTCAGTGATTGGTTTGTGACATTGGTTTGTGTTCTGAGCAAAAGGAGGCAGCAACGCAAAAAACGCAAAAAAAATAAAAAATAAAAAATAGATGCCAATCGACAGTGAAACAAGACAATAAAAAGGAATCATACAGATGTAAATTTGTTGGCCAGAAAGCATTGTGTTGGTTACCGATCCAGAATCTGTGTGCATGTTGCTATGCTACTTGATCAACAAAAAAGAAGCATTACTGTACAGCTATTGCTATGATACACGCCCTACCCATTCAATGTCAGAGGTCACCATCGCCTGCTGATTGGAGATGCAATCTAACATTCGGATAATGGTGTGGATTATTGTCTTGACAGAAAACATACCATGGCATCACATGAAAACTGAACAATTACTTTCTTAGGCATAAAATATCATCAGAAAATTATCTGCGTAAAGGTACAAATAATTTAATAAAACTAACTTAATAAATAACTGCATAATCAAAACATTATACAGGTATATTAATAATACTGATAAAGAATAGAATATCCATGCAAAGTTTTGTTTTTTTTACTGTAATAATTCAGAAGAACTTTTCTTGTGTAATAGCTAGGTTTCACAGTCAAACATTAGCAATAAAAAATAAGCCTTAAGACATTTATAAAGTGATAATGGCTTTTAATATAGACTAAGTGCACAAAGCAGGTTAGAGAAAAAGGATTTACAGATGAAAGGCTAAGATTAAGACAATTATACTGGCTAGCAGTCACGGTTGGCAACTTTGCAGAATTGGTATAAAGTGATATTTGATTGGGTGGGTGGTCAGTAGCTGGTGCCTGTACATATTATAGTTTCATTCATTATTCTTGACTTGACAGCACCAATTTATAAAAAAAATTAATACTGCAAAAAAAATTTAAAGTTCCAAATTTTACGTACTTATGATTTGTTGGAAAGTCTAACAGTGATAAAAAAAAAAATCACCCACGATCATGTGAGCAGAGAAAAAGCACACGGATTCCAATATTTTACATTAAATTCTGGTCTTATTTATTTTTTCATCTTCTTAACCGCTTATTCCCTCACGGGGGTCACGGCGGTCTGCTGGTGCCTATCCCAGCGCACATAGGGCGAGAGGTGAGGGTACACCCTGGACAAGTCGCCAACCCATCGCCGGGTAACACATAGACCATCAACCATTCACACACACATTCACTCCTATGAATAATTTAGAATCACCAATCATGCATGTATTTGGACTGTGGGAGGAAACCGGAGTACCCAGAGGAAACCCACGCAAGCAAGATGAGTACCATGCAAACTCCACACAGAAAAATCCCCGATCCGAGAATCGAACCCAGGACCTTCTTGTTGTGAGGCAACCGTGTTATCCACTACGCCACCGCGCCGCCCATCTCATTTATATGTGGAAATAAAACAGATATGAATGTGTTTTGTAATTTATTGCCTGCTATGTAAGAAAACAGATTTTTATCCAGAGATGCAAGTCCAGCCGTCACTAAATAAGCAACTATGACTAATGACGTCAACTTAAGTGGACACTGACATTGACCAATACGAAAGAGCGATCAATGCTACATTCGTCTAGGCTGCAATAAAACTTCTTTTTTAAAGAGAGCATTGTTTTCTCAACCTTTACAATTAAAAAAATATTTACTTTTGTCCACTAAAGTCTGTTGATTATCAAGCCTGTATGTTTAAATTGGGTTGTTATGCCCATTATCGCATGTTGGTCATGGTGTGAAAATCTAATAAAGAGAGTCATCTAAAAACAAAAGAAAACCCTATGTGCTCTGGTGCAAGCATGTGACCAGTGATGGACTATTTTTACACTCTGGTCTGATAACTCTGATGAGATGAAAATAACAATGTTGAGTTTATAACCCGAGACCCACAAACACAAACATTATACTTCTGTCAGAAGCTTGCTAATTGGACATAACACAGGCATATTTTAATTACATCAGTCCGAACAATAAGGAAAATGCAATCAGTTTCTTATTCTTTGAAGCATATAGTATGTCAGTAATTAAGGTTATTATGGTATTTATCTTACAGTATATTGGTTAGCTAAAGCCATTCAGTCTGTTTATTCGCTCATGCTAGTCATTTCGTTAGACTGCTGAAAACAAGGCTTGGCTTGACGAAGTCACAGCGTCACCCTCTGGAGCTGGACAGAACTACAGATGCAAATACAAAACTATAGAAAAGTCTAGAAATGTTTTCCACTGGAAGTGTATACACTGGGTGTGTGTGATACAAATTGATGCTGAGGAGGTCTGGCCACTCAAGGTTTGCCAGGTCAACCTTGGAAAAATATGGTGCTCAGGGGTTTTGGGCAAAGCGGGACTGTAATGTCAGGAATAGTATTTGGGTTTATTTATTCCAGTAGCTAAATCATACACTTCAACAATACACACATGCATTCTGGACAAGTGTGTGCTTGCAACTTGTTGTTTATGTGGGTGTACTGGACAAAAAAGTTTTGGCCAATATAATGTATGATTTGCAACCACTAGCCAGTAGTTAAGTCAAGGTGAGACATAAATGCAAATTAGTATGATGGTTCTCATAAATGCTTCCTAATTTGCTTTAAATATGAAATCATCTTTTCTTGATTTCTTGAACTTATGCAGTGGCTAAATCAAATTCTAAGAAGACAACAGACAAGGTAAAATAGGAGAATAAGAGCACGGTGGTTAAGGTGTGGACTGCTAATTGGAGGGTCATGTTTTGATACCAATCCCCACCAAGTTGCAAACACTGGTTCGCTGATCATTGCCCTTAACCCCGAAATCTTTAGGGGTATAAAAGAAATAAATAAGTAAGATGGTATGGATAAAGACATCTGTAAAACTCTAATTCTTAATACAATTCTATGGTGGTGCGGTGGTAGAGTGTTTAGTACGATCCCCTCACCAGGGATCTTTCTGTGCGGAGTATGCATGTGCTCCCTGCACTTGCCTTTCCTATGGGTACTCCGGTTTCCTCCCACAGTCCACAAACATGTACATTAGGTTGATTGGTGATTCTAAATTGTCCATAGGTGTGAATATGTGTGTGAGTGGTTGTTTGTCTATGTGTGGCCCTGTAATTAACTGCTGACCTGTTCAGGGTGAACCCCCGCCTCCAGCAGATCCCCATGACCCCTGAATTAGGGAACAAGCGGGTAAGAAGATGAACCAAAAGGATGAATGGATTCTAAATCAATTCAGTTCAAAAGTTCAGCATAGAATGTTTTATTAGACATTTGTACGGGACAAGTTGACCCTTTAATTGTTGTTTTTAACATTTTCCCAAGTTCCACTTCACTGTTGATGAACTTGCTTTTAGCGATAGTGCGTAGCTTTTTAGTTGCAGTTGTGTGAATCGTTAAGCTTTTGCACACAGCTGTAGGGATATGGCTGTTGAAACATCCTGTTCAGCAATAAAAACATGATGGGTTTTGGGTTGGCTCATCTTGGTCCAACAGTGCTGATTTTATTGCGTAGCTCAGTTCGTTAACTTGGCTTTGGAATTATCTGATACTCGAAAAAAGCAGAGCTTCTCAGCAGAGGAGAGAAAGCATCATCTGTATCAGCGGAGAAGTGCTTATTCATGGAGTATTATAAAGTCATGCAAATTTGGGCAATCGGAAATGACTCAGATAGCGCTTGAAGCGTTACATATTCAGACGTGTAGAACTTCAGTTCCAAGACCTTTTTCTTCATCCTGAAGAAAATCACACCTTCCAGCTGGGTCTTGCTATTTGGACACATCAGAGCAGTAAGATCATTAGAGAGAGAGAGAGAGAAAGAGAGAGAGAGAGAGAGAGAGAGAGAGAGAGAGAGAGAGAGAGAGAGAACCATCTCTGTAGGTTTGTGCTCTATAACCTTAGACGCTGCTTTCATTCAGAATCCAATTATGCAGATTATATTTCAAGCTGGCAAATTAGGTTCAATATTTGTGCCAGAAAAGTTAGTTGTATTTAGAGTTGACTTGTGCAGATTGATTATCAGGAGGCTCATTCAGATTAGTAAATTATCTGCCAAATATTCAAATAAAGATCTAATAGGATTCAATTACAAACATAGCACCAACACATTGCCAATATACTGCTGCATCAATATTCTAAGTCATGAATTCTTTAATCATTGCAAATATGATTAAATTTTACCATATGGCTTTTATCCTGAGAATTTGTTGAGCTGAGGAGAAATTGCAATGATTAATAGATGATTTCTCTTATGAGATGATTTCTCTTAGACAAATCAGAAAAGACTGAGGGATGAAATAGGATAGACCGAAAGGCATTTGTTTATTTGGTATTGTATCATAACCGACCCAGTGGCAAGACCTAATCCTTGTAAGTGGTAGCTGAGTGGTTAAGTTATTGGACTCATGAAAGGTAGAGTTCAAGAAAACTTCTTAATCTATATGAATTACCAATCTGCCAATGCTACTTCTAGGTATGACGTTATCTGTTAGACAATTTAATAAAATCAGACTTAATATTAACTTTGTTTACTTTGTATAGTCCAAATCATGTTTAAATAATAATGTCTAAGTCTTTGTCAATCTCAATATCTAAGATATCATTTCTATTAAGTGATTATGGTGGGATCTAAATACTTCCCATGGTGTCCATTTCGAACTATAGCCTAGGACCAGTTACCAGGTCCACTATAAACCGTTTTGCTAAAAGTCAAACTGCACAAAGTAAAAATTGTTGATGGTACAAACAGGAAGTTGAAAGGCCCAATTGGAGTCAATTGCAGCTTGGTTTGTCACCCAATTGCCATAATCTAAACCTTAGCAAGATACTTGAGGCTCTTTTACTGTCACAATATGAAAGTGCTAGCCATGATATTTCTTGCCAGATTGGATTGAGTACATATTCACATGGATAACAACAGTCACTGCTATTCGAATTCACTTTGTACCTACTAAATCTCACAAATATGATGGCACAAACTGCATATACGCTGCCACTGCAATATGATAGAAGTTGTAGGAGAGAAGCTATGCACAAATTATTCTGACAAATGTAGCCATGTTTAAATAGCCTTGATTTGGAGAGGGGCCAATTTGACATTTTGAAAGCATTGATTAAAGCAAACTTGACAGCTCGGAAGGCGTGTTTCTCAATTTTCCACAAGTTCCCTTTTTAAACATCGACATTATATGCCAAGCACAGCATGGCCAACAAGAAAGATAAGCTTGTATGTATGAGACCTCTCATAAATATATCAGAAGCAGCTGTCAAAGCATTGCCTCAAGCAATGTCAAAAAGCTACCCTTTGGTCTAAATGTCAACACATTTTAGCATGATTAGTCACAACATTCATTCAATGACAGTCATTGATTGCCAAAGCGCAGCAATGTGTCCAGGTCTCCAACAGATGTCCTCATAATGTCCTCAGCTGCACTGTTATATACTGCTGATCAAAAGTTTAATGACAGCTTCTCTTTTTTTTTTGACAAACATAAAATTAATGCTTGGTTTGCAATGACCTCCCAAATGTTTCACTGTGATGTATGTGATGTTATTCAAATTCAATAAATTAACAAACAAAGCCAGGGACCAAAGTCGGCCCTAGAGGTCTGGTGTGAGTTTAGTGCACACTTGCCATAACACACATGCCTGCAAGTTTCAAAGCTACCCGACAAACAGTTCAAAGTGAGATTGATTAGGGTTGAATCTAAACTCTGCAATACACCACCCTTCCTGGACTGAGTTTGGTCACACCTGGTTTAAGCTATCCAAACTCTTACATCCAACCAAATAGAATGGGACATCCCACCAGAACAAAACTAACTGATTAAGTGTTGAATTAATGTGATCAGTATTATGCAATATGATTCGTGAATATGTTAGACTACAGAACATTGTTTAAATGACACACTGCCAAGATTCTTCCCACTTGGTTCTTGAGTAAGATACATTTCCCTCAACTGTATAAATGTAAGCCCTAAGTATTTTTCTCTTAATAAGAGTGTGTGACATTTGCTTTAAATCTGGAGTGTATACGAAGGGCGGGTGTCCTACAGAGTTTACCTCTAATATTTGTCAATAGACCTACCGATCTTGATTAGTTGATTTAGGTTTCTTCAATTAGGGTAGGAGCTCACCACCGCCCATACTTTATACAGTAAAAAAGGGTAAAATGTTAAACTAACTGATCAGCAATGAGTATTCCGTTTAAGGAGATCTGAGGCTACTTGGCACCCACCCATGACAGTGCAGCCTATAATTTGTCAATAGCTGTCAACTCAATATTTCTTTTTTAATGTCTTTAAAAATTCAGAACACAGTGTGCACTTGTACCAATTTTTAAACTGCAGTTGCTCAGTACTATTATAGTTCAGGGTATCATTCATTTATTAGTTCGTTCATTCAATCAATCGTTCATTCATTCAACTTCTTACCCACATATTCCCTAATTCGGTGTCACGGGGGTCATCTGGCACCTATCCCAGAACACATAGGGTGAGAGGCGGGGATACACCCTAAGCGAAAAATTCTATGTACCAAACAACTATTCACACACACACATTCTCTCCTATGGACAATTTAGAATCACCAATTGACCTAATCCCATGGTTTTGGGAGAAAACGGAATACCCGGAGGAAACCCAAACAAGCGCGGGTATAACATGCAAACTCTGCACAGAAAGATTCCCGGCCTGGGAATCGAACCCGGGACCTTCTTGAGGAGACCATGCTATCCAATACACCACTAAAGCTTTATGAATGTTGAAATGATGAAAGTTGATGAAAGATGAAAAAGAGAGCGAGAGGTTGGATGATGTGGAGATAGTGGGACAGGAAGTGGATATGTTTAGTAAGGCGGATGTGAGAACAGCTATTGAGAGGATGAAGAGTGGAAAGGCAATTGAACCCGATGACATTCCAGTAGAAGCGTTAAGATATTTAGGAGAGATGGCAATGGACTTTCTGACTAAATTAATTTCATTAATTCTTAATGAGATTTGTCAAACTAAATTATTGAACCAGACGGTATGTATAAGATAGGTGATGGCCAGGGGTGGACTAAGTTCAGCAGAGGGAGACAGATCCTTCAGTGCTAGTTGTAACTCCTCAGTAAAGAATCCTTACATAAGAGAGCAAACAATGAAGCAAATATATTGTTTGTAATTTCAGGTAGCACATCTAGATCTTCAGAGCTGGCGCTTCCAGAATATAAAGCAGATACATTTACTCATGAGACTTTATTAAGCAAGGTAATGCTGAAACATGCAAATATACTTGCACAACCCATGTTTTGATTTCCGATACATTAAATATGGACTTTTTCTACCTAATTTGGATTTAGAACTAGCTGCACGTAGTAGAGCATGTATACTTCAGAAAAAAATTGATGGCGTTCATCAGACTTGCAGAAATGGTAGCACAGTGTTTAAGATTTTGGACTGCATATTGAAAGATTGAGGTTCTATTCCCAGCACCACCATGGTGCCAATGTCGGGCACCTGGAAAAAAGATAATTTAAAAAAAAGGCAATATTTTTAATTGTATGTCCATCTGTAAAAGGGTGTCTGCCTAATGCTGTAAATAAATAATTATATAAACTATCTAAACTATATGGGCGGTGGAAAGGTCCCAGGTTAGATTCCCGGGCAGTGATATTTCTGTGCGGAGTTTGCATGTTCTCCCCGCAATTGCGTGGATTTCCTCCGGGTGATCCGGTTAGGTCGATTCTAAATTGTCGATAGGAGTGAATGTGTGTGAGTAGTTGTTCGTCTATGTGTTGACCTGAGATGGACTGGCGACCTGTCCGCGGGGTACCCCTGCCTCTTGCCCTGGGATAGGCACTAGCAGACCCCAGTGACCCTGAATAAGTGGGAATAAGCGGGTAAGAAGACGAATGAATTAATTAATGAATGAATGAACGAACGAACGAACGAACATAAACTATAAGAACTTAAGATCGCCTAAAAGAGAAAGTGCAAAAATTTGGCTTATTAGACTTACCAGGTTCCACACCAGTTTGCTTAACATGTTTTGTGACTAGCTGCAGCTAGCTATTTAAGCTCTATGAAAAACATAAGGGTGGGTCATACCTGTTCCAAACCAAACAAATTAATAATAAGGTGTCTGTCCGTATGTTTTGCATTCTTGGTGGTTTTACTGTAAAAGTGATAGTATTATTGAAAGTGGCAGAAATCCTGACCGAAAGCTTTCTTCCTTGTATTTACTGAGGTTGCAAACAGACCTAGTCCTTTTCTACAGACAAGGACCCAGCTGCTGAAAGCCTTGATTCTGCAACAATTTTCACTCGAACAGGATTGGTTAGAAAATCCATCAAGTAGAAGAATGTGGCCTTCTAAAAAATGGTCACTGATAAAGGTCATTGGTACAGTAGTGCTTGTTTTGAACCTGTATCTCTCCTGGAAAGATTATATCTCTTAAAAAGAAGGAACCAATCTGTGGGTAAGGTTATTGCTTTGCTGAAGTTTTTTCATAAGTATCTGGCTCATCCATATCCATTTACATTATATTTACATTTACAGCAATGGGCCAACGCCCATATACAGAGAATTATTTTAAGCAATTTATTTCATTTATACAACTGAGTAATTGAGGTTTACGGGCCTTGCTCAGGGGCCCAGCAGTAGCAATTTGGTGGTTCTGGGAATCAAAACCTGATCATCAAATTAAACATTCAAACATCTTAAGCATTAAGCTACCACTACCTCACATGTAATCTGTGCTTGTAATCCTTAAAAGTGAAAAGTTTATTTCTCTTTCTCTTGAATAATAACCGGTATTACTAAAGTCAGAATTATGCCCAGCATGTAATTGTCAGATTAGTATTGGAAGGTTGTATTTACTAAAAAAAAAAAAAACCACTGTGTATTTGTATGTGCCCACATGCAGAGACTGACTCTCATAGCCTAGAGTCAGACATGGCTTGAATCACGAAGAGTAGTACATCAGCTCAAGCCAGCAAATAAAATGAAGCCAGTGGGTAGAGGACACTCACCCTTCTAATGCTTTACCTTTTTGTGCTTTTAGTCAGCCATCTGCTGCCTTATGGGCTTGACACGCATGATCAAAAATCAGTCTGTAATTATTCTGAACCTTATTCACATATTGTATGTGTGGAAGCAAATGATCCTTAAGCAACTGATAAAAAAGAAATATAAAAAAAACACAATTTTCAAACACTGTTGTTGCATAAAATCTCATGGTGAGTATTATGACTACTCATTTCTTCACACACATTGTGCACTCTTACCTGGCTTCAGGGCACTCTTACTCACACTGCAGACATCCTCAACCTTCATTTTGGCAACAAAATGAACCACCACCCCTCCCTTCCACCTGTTCAATCGCTATGCAGAATAAACACTTTCCAGAACCCTAAGAAGTCCTGGAATTAATTCCCCCATAATCAACCCCAGCATCTGTTCCATCCGTTCTTCAATTCAGATTCCCACTCACGCTATCGCAGAGAGACTCGATAGGGCTGCCATTACCAGCACTAAGCATGATGCTGTAGCTAATTGGCACAAACTGGGCACCTGTAGGGTTAGAGAAAGCTACAATATGAGCACCTGTGAGTGTTTGTGTGTAAGAGTATGTCTCCCAGTTGCTTCACATCAGACAAATGCATAAACTGTTGGTGTGTGGGAAGTGGTAGCACAATGGTTAAGTTGTTGCTAATTAAATGATCAGGGTTTAATTCCAAGCAAATCTAAGTTGTCACTGTTGGGCCCCAAAGCAAGTCCCTTAACTTTCAATTGTTCAGTTAAATGAAAAAAGATAGGATGCCTGCCAAAAGCTGTTAAAGTAAATGTGTGTGGTGTGCCATAGTGTGACCAGGCAGAAACGTCACACACCAGAGTCTCAACAATGAACACTAGAAATCATTAAAACATGATTGTGGATCATTTTTGTGCACTCATTTCATATTTAGCTAGTAGATAGCACGGTCGCCTGACAACAAGAAGGTCCCAGGTTCGATTACCAGGCAGGGGATCTTTCTGTATGAAGTTTGCGTGGGTTTCCTTTGGCTACTCCAGTTTCCTCCCACAGTCCAAAAACATGCATATTAGGTCAATTGGTGATTGTAAATTTTCCATAGGAGTGCGTGTGAGCGGTTGTTTGTGTCACGCCCTACCCCTACCTCGTCACTAACCACCATCACCTGCTGATTAAGGATTCGAGCAATCAGCCGGGTGATTGTGAGTTATTTAAGGTGAGCGCCATCCTTATGATGGCACGGATTATTATGTTTGCTATGTGGATAAATTTTTGCCGTTTCTCAGAATCTGTCTGTTCGAGTCCTTGTCTGTTCTAAGAATCTGTCTCCTAGTTTGAATCGCACAAAGATAATTACCGTTTTTCTTTAGAGCAGCGTTACTGCGCAGTTTCATTTTGTGTGTTATAAAGTTTTGTACTTACCTATAATTAAAAGTGTGTTCCGTAACGTCTGACTCCTGTTTGTATCTATAATCCCGTAACAGTTTGTCTATGTGTTGCCCTGCAATGGACTGGCGACCTGTTCAGGGTGTACCCTCGCCTCTCGCCCTATGTGAACTGGGATATGTGTACCAGCAGACCACTGTGACCCCAAATTAGGGAATAAGTGGGAAAGAGGATCATGATAGTTAGCTCACAGAGAAAAATAAAGACTGCTAACAAATTTGTTACCAGGTAAAAGCTAAACTTCTAGTTTTATAACCCAATAACAGTAATGTGACTGTACTAAAAATAAGCAGGTTATACTGTGATTTATATTTCAAATCTTATTTGTGAGGATTCAGGCCTCTCTGAAACTTCCATCTTCATGGCTACTGAAACATATACACAGTCACCAGGCATTTCACATTTCATTTAGCCAACAAGTTCCTGAAGAAAACAAAAAAGTAAAAAAAAGTATGCTTATTATTCTATAAGTTTCCCATCTGCTATTTTCTTCTGGTGCGTAAATATGCTATAAGATTTAGGCGGATACCCTGGGAGGAACCGTTCCCTGTATGCTCACTGAACAACAACTTACACAACAGGGTGGAGAATGTGAATATACAATATATAATTTCCTTTGCTCAGGAGTAAACCTAGTATTGCTGCACCCTACTGAACAAACTTTCTCTCTGTTTGCCTCTCTGTTTGTCTATCTATCTATCTATCTATCTATCTATCTATCTATCTATCTATCTATCTATCTATCTATCTATCTAT
>JAOTRA010095223.1:8925-25382 GCA_026260255.1 Pseudolaguvia tuberculata
CGAGTGTATTGGCGAGTACCAGAAGTACAGATTATCAATGGTCGAGTGTATTGGCGAGTACCAGAAGTACAGATTATTAATGGTCGAGTGTATTGGCGAGTACCAGAAGTACAGATTATCAATGGTCGAGTGTATTGGCGAGTACCAGAAGTACAGATTATCAATGGTCGAGGGAATCGTTGTATTGCTAATTTACCTTCGAATGACGTGAGTAACTGACCTGTAGTGCACCTGAACAATGTCTTAAGTGTCAGCCACATCCAGACCAAAGCGGATGACGTACACTAACTGCAGCTCTTAGCTTAATGGCTTTAAAAGCATAAAGGATCTACTAATGTTGTACTGCGTCTCTGTACCTGTCGGGAGACTAATTGATCAGAAGCTACTCGGTAGTGAAGGATGTAAACTTAGCGATGCAGTCGAAGTGCTGCTTTAAAGCAATTACATATCTTTAGCTGTTAAACTTGCTCTTGTTTAGTTGTTGTTGCAAATGGTGGACTCTTTTATTTTCAATCGATATCCTATCAGGTTCAAGCCAAGCAACAAATGGACTCCACTGCACTTATTATGTTCAGCCTATACTGGATCAGCTACAACACAAACACAAGACAGGACAGGAAACCCAGGATGAACCATAACCTCTTCATGATACATACTATAGACACCGGATTGTAAATTGCAGCACATATTTTGGTGGGGAGAAACCTGACACCCCATATGGCTAATTTAGTATCGGCTCACCTTAACCTTTTGATTTGTCAAAAGGTGTTGATTAAATTTCATTTTTCCTTCAGATCTCAGGATATTAATATGATCCTGCTTAATATGGTATTGTTGCTATAGTAACAGCTCATTGGAGTTACATAGCTGAAGATCTATATAATCTCAAACTAATTGACTAAAATGAAAAAAAGCATCAACTTTTTTGCCAAAAGTTGGTGGTCAACTAAGCATCAGAAGCACATGCGGTTTCCAACATCTTCCAGATTGATTTCCATATTTGCTATTGGATGAAGCTCCAGACCTAAACTATGCAATGGCGTTGAAGTTGGAGGTGGAGATGGAGTTGAAGTTGACCTGCATTTTTTTAAAAGCATCTCAAAAAAATCCGTTTCGACATATGGGAAGTATTACTGAACCTGAAGAGCGTAATGTAGCTCATAAACCAGAGAGCAATAAGACAACCCGGATCACTGATCTTATCTGGCAAATTCTTATTACAGTAAAGTTTCATGTGTCTGACCTGAAGTTTCTTCCTGGAAAACTTTCTGACCTGAGGGAGGCTGCCGACATTTTTCATTTCAATGTTAACATCTTAGGCATTCCTCTAAATCCTCAGCATTTTTGTCTGTTAATTGTGCTACTATTTACAGTCAGTAGAGAGATGCAGCAGACTGAGCGTGTAGACATTTTCTTATGCACATCATTGATTAGTAGTCCAACACCTAAACCACTGAGCTACCACCTCCTCCAGACAAAGCCTTGATAGATAATGGCCGGAGACGTAGTAACCCAAGATTTGTATTGTTGTTTTTTTTATTGTTGTCTCTGCATTGCATGAGTTTTCTCTGGGTATTCCGGTTTTCTCCCACTTTCCAAAAACATTGACATTAGGTTGATTGGAAATTGTAAATTAGCTATAGGAGTGAATGTGTATGTGTGTTTGGCCCTGTAATGGAAAGTTGACCTGTCCAGCGCGTTCCCCTGCCTTTCACCATACGTGCGCTGGGATAGGCTCCAGCAGACCATACTTGGGTTAGAAAATTAATAAATGAACGAATGAATGAATGAACCAACGAACAAACAAACGCTGGTTCCATGAGCAAGACCTTTAACCCTTTTTGCTCCAGGGACTCCCCCGGCCCGGGAATTGGAACCCGAGACCTTCTTGCTGTGAGACGATCGTGCTAACCACTACGCCAAAATGCTACCCCCCCCATGAAATCATGAAAAAATATAAACAATAACAATTTTGATACAATCCTAACATCAGTATATAACTATTGAAGGTCTCTCGGACCGTTAGCATGCTGCGGGCCAAGTAAGACTGTCCTAATTGCCGTGTTTGACTTGAGACAGCTTAAAGCAGCAGTTTAAGGGAAATGGTTGACGAGATTGGGCAGTTTACAGTGAGGGCAGGGTGTGGGAAGAAAAGAGAAACAGGCTATAAGAAATGTGGACATGATGAACTTTCTTGGCTTTTTGTAGCAGACAGTCTAAAAATTCCACAGTCGTACCCTATTAAATTCAAGCCAAGTCAATCACCCGAACCAGGTCACCAAGCCCTTAATCCCGCCGTCTAGATTAAGTGCTGCAAAGGGATAAAGTACAGAAGAAAATATGACTCATGTTCATGTACTAGAATTGTATTTTTTTTTTTTTTAAATATAATATGTAAAAAAATGGCGAACTCTGTCAAGTCCGATTTACTGAAGCGGTGTGATATGTCAGACGATGTGGTTATACTTGTCAAATGTTTTATTAGCTAACATTTTTAACCATGTTCCAGACTTAAAATTTAATTTTACTATAAATATTTTACTACACTGGAAATCCAAAACGTAACCTCCAAATATTAACCACTGCTTAAGAAAAGAAAAAACTTACCGTTTATATTTTATGTATCTATCAGGAGCACTTTAATCGAAGTGCCATCTCCAATTCTGCCGGAGCTTCTGGCACACCGATTCAATGGGCAGGCCCATAACAATAGGTATTTCCTGCTGTCCACGTTGGGTCTTTGTTTGTTTATGTTTCTGAAGTCTTACATAAAAGTTTCTCAGTCACAATACAGTAACAGCCACAGGGGGGAATAATGTCAAAGCCCAACCTGTTACACAATTCCAATCCAACTGTACGTCACTGAGAAATAACACTACAGTAAAATGTCCGCCCTTCATCCGTGTGCTGTGACGTTGTACAGATTCATTTATTCAGTGTTTGCATCATGGTTCTGGATGCCAGAAATGCTGTTCTGGATACAGATGATCTGCTTGTTTATCATATTTGTTTGTTCATTGTTTGGGGTCTGTTGAAAAATTGCAAATAAAAGAGAAAGGAAATAAATGCTCTCTATATTAGACAGGTAGCTAATCTGACCTAGCTAGGCATGCTAACAGTAACGACGCTTAGCACAACTGAGCGGTTTTAAGCGGAACATTTCATATTTGTAATTTGTAATATTAAGCGGCGGCGCTGTGGTTAGCATGGTCGCCTCACGACAAGAAGTCTGTCCTGGTCAGGGGTGCGGAGTTTGCATTTTCTCCCTGCACTTGTGTGGGTTTCCTCCGAGTACTCCGGTTTCCTCCCACAGTCCAAAACCATGCAGATTAGATCAATTGGTGATTCTAAATTGTCAGTAGGAGTGAATGGTTGTATGTGTGGCACTGCGATGGCCTTGCTGATCCGTCCAGGGTGTACCCCTGCCTCATGCCCTATGTGAGCTGGGATAGTCTCCAGCAAAACCCTGTGATCCCGAATTAGGATATAAGCGTGTAAGAAGATGAAAGAATGAATGATATTATTAAGCTACCATTAGAATAATTACAGCCTATGCTACACAGCTCTAGCTAACCTGACAAGAGATGCTTAGCCAAAAAGCTAATCCCTCCTAGCTAGGCACGCTAACAGTAATGAGTTTTTATATGTCCAGCTGGTAGTTAGTGCATTGTGGGTAAACTTTATGATCTACATAGATGCTAAGAGGTTTTATAGTCTGCAATTAGCAGGCAGACCCTCATTGTACATAATCATTGTTTCATTTTTGTTGTATTCATTATTTCCTATTTGGTCTGTATTGTTCTGGTGTCCATTCCTCTTACACTAACTTCAATGGTTTCCCTTTACAGGTTGTCTTTTCTTCCAAACCGAAGCTACAGTGACAACGGCATACAGATCCTTTCCAGTGAACAGGAATCTCTGGATTCCGCCAGTGTTTTCTGATAAAGACGATACAGACCCACCAATGGCTGCGACCTGTTACTACCAACCAGCGAAAGCTCCAACGTAATGAATTAAAAGAAAGAACAGAAGCTAGAAAAACGATTCCATGGCAGAGGAACACACTGAGTATTGACTTCTCTATTTCTCATTTAATGGGAACGACTGGTAGGCTGTAATAACTGGACAATTATTACAAGTGCATTTCTCATGGCTCAGATTCCGAGTGAGCCATGCGTTTTACTTGGTAGTTGTTTGAAGAAAAATGTACACCATTTTCCTCATAATGGTGGTAAACACAGACGTATTGGTGTCTAAAGTTTGCTTTATTAGTTTTATACTAGATCAACAAGGATGTCCTAATATGAGGCAAATCTTGGAATCATTGTCCTAAGCCAGACGTGGGCAGTCTTGGTCCTGAGGCCGGTGTGTCCTACAGAGTTTAGATCTAACTTGCCTCAACACACCTACCTAGTTTCAGGTCTACCGAGAAAGAACTTTATTAGTCATTGTAGGTGTATTTTATTAGGGTTGAAGCTAAACTTTGCAGAACACCAACACTCCAGGATCGAGATTGTCCACTAGTGTGTCTGCTGGATCCTATCACAGCACACATAGGGTAAAAAGGCAGGGGTACACCCTAGACAGGTCATCAGTCCATTACCGAGCCACACATACACACTTAATCCTATGGGCAATTTAGAATCCCCAGTTAATCTAAAGTACTCGATTTTGAACTGTGGGAGGAAACCAGAGTACCCAGAAACCCATGCAAACTCCGCACAGAGAGACCCTCTTGCCAGGGAATTGAACCTTCTTCCTGTGAAGCGATTGTGCTAAACACTTTCACCCTACATTTAGAATCTTCTCTTTTCGGCTGCTCCCGTTAGGGGTCGCCACAGCGGATCACTCTTCTCCACCCTGTCCTCTACATCTGCCACTTTCACCCCCAACTACCTGAATATCTTCCCTCACCACATCTATCAGCATTCTTCTACCAATATACGGCATGTCCCTCCTCTGCACATGTCCAAACCATCTCAACCTAGACCATCTCAGCCTCAAGATTTATAATATTACATTTAAATTTACAAGCAGGAAAAGATTCAAAAACATGTCGAGTTTGGTCGACACACACCGATGACATCAGATGGTTATGATTGAAATGATGTTCCAGGATCACGTCCTGGTCGGTAAAATCATTAGATATATTTAGTGCTGTCTTAAATCTCTTAATTGATAATTGAGTTCATTCACACCCATCATCATCATCGTCATCATCATCATCAGATAGAGGTTTAAGCTTTGAGCTCCAGTGTAAAGTTAAAGTTTGGACACCAAACACGTCTCGGTTTCGGAGGAACTTTTGTACATTTCGTTTGTGGCTAAACTGTTTTTTAGGTTTAAAGGTTTCATGTGATAGATCTTTGTTCTCTATTTTCTCTAGATAAATCGCTCTATTTATTTTTGTTCTGTACAGTTTCAGCTTCGGAAATAAGAAGCAAAGACATTTGTCACTATGTGACATTTCCTATTGTACCTGCTTGATATGATTCTTGTGTTCAAATACCGTTTAAAATGTGACACAAGTGTAGAAGTTTAAGTTAAAAAAAAGAAAGAGAAAGAAACACGTTTTATGAATGGTATCGTACATTCATTCCTGTTCGAACCCGCTCATTCCATAATTTCAGGGTCATGGGAGTCTGTTAGAGCCACTCCCAGCACACCCAGGGCAAAAAAGGGGGTACACCCAGAATAGGTCACCAGGTTCATCAAGGGGCCACACAGACACACACACACACAATCCTAATCCTAATCCTCCAAAACTCAACACAGAAAGACCCACTAACCCGGAATCGAACCCGGGATCTTCTTATTGTGAGGCGACCGTGCTAACCCCTAAGCCACATTCTGAATGAAATCATTACTTTAAACACAACTAAACAAATTGCATTTCACCTTAAAACATTGTTAATCCTCCAATTTTTGATATCCGGACTAACGAAGGGTTAATTTAAGAACTTTGCAAGGATCCCGAAAGCACAAACATCATTCCAACACCATGTTTGAGTTAATTACACACTGCATCTCCTGTCATCGGCTCGGAATGCGCCCTGCATTTTTCTTAGTCAACAAAAAATGCAAACCACATTTCAGTGAGCCGAGACTACACTCCCTCACCACCCACACACACCGAGTTAAACACCTTGCATAGGAGCCCAATTTGGTGGCGATCTTGGACTGCTAATTGGAAGATTGTGTGTTGAAATCCCAGTACCACCAAGCTGCTACAGCTGGGCCCCAAAGCAAGGCCCTTAACCCATTATTGCTTAAAAGGAAGGATGTCTGACAAATGGAGGACAGGTCAATGAAACTGATGAGCTACCACTTCCTCACACACCCTAACATTTCTAATGTCAAAAAGGCATAAAAAAATGTCCATTAAACATCCCCCCCCCTTCTTTTTTAACCCCACATACCTTCCATCATCTTTTAGGCAACTGCTGGAGGTCTCTGAGAGGCAAAACGCAGGAGCGGTACATCCTGGACAAGTCGCCAGGCATCAGAAACTATGATTACATTTACTCATCTTACCTGCTTATTTCCTATTTGAAGGTAACAGGGATCAGCTGGAGATCTATAAAGGTTAAGACGGGTCACCTGTCTTAAACACCACCTAGTCACCGTCCCCTGACTTTCCAGTAACTTTCCTCTGGATATTTTAAAAAATCTGTTGTCTTCCTTCATTTTTCTCTTGTTCCCTAATTCTGGTTCAAGAGTCTGCTGTAGTCTATCCCAGCGCACATAGGACAAAGCAACGCAGACAAATCACTCACATTCTATGGTCAATTTGGTAGCAATCAATCAACCTAATGTACATGTTTTTAGACTGTGGGAGGAAACCGGGGTACCCAACCCAGCATCTTCTTGTTGTGAGGTAACTGCCCTAAAACCCTGATAGAATGATCAGTTTTTTAATTTTTATTTTTTTACATTAGCTCATCTTTCTGTAGATGAAGAATACAGGACAGGACTGGGGACAACAGGACAAATAAAGACACGCAGTCCGGGATTTTATTTAGCTTTTTATGAGTAAAAAAAAAAAAAAAAAAAGCAGCTTTAATAGAATAATCCGTTACTTTTAAGGTGGTCGGCTTAAAAGCATGTGTAACGTGTATTAAAAATAAGACTAAAAACCATAAACCTGACAGTACAAAAGTAAATTAACAATAATAATTAGCATCAGGATTAAAATCTAGATTATTATAGCTGCACATAAAAACTGGACCTAAATTGAAGAGGTGGTGCAGGTCTTGCAGGCTTACAGCACATCTTTAACAGTGGAGTTCAGAACAGCATCGTCACCAGCTTTTCTTGATAACTCGCTCTGTCCGGAAATAATAAATAAATAAAATATTTTAAATCATTGCATTACTGCATATTCCATCATAGCAACAAATATCCTGAACACTGGAGATGGTCACCCCCCTGTTTAATATTCATTTCATTCATTCATCTTCTAACCCGCTTGTCTCCCGATTCGGAGTCACTGGGGTCTGTTTAAGCCTATCCCAGTGCATGTAGGGAGAAAGGCAGTGGTATACCATGGACAGGTCGCCAGTCCATCCCAGGGCCACACATAGATAAACCCACTCGGACAATTTAGAATTACAAAACAATCTAACCGACATGTTTTAGCATTGTTGGAGGAAACCGGAGAAACCAGAGTAAACCCACACAAAGACCACTGCAGGGGATATACAATCCTGAAACCTTACCGTGAGGCATGCTACGGTGGTGGGTTTCCGGATTCTATATAAATGTATCTAAAAAGTTACTTTAAGTGATGACTTCAAATTAAAAGTACTGACACACGTCTAGGGAAAAGGGTTGAAATTGGTGGTCACCTTCCGCCCGGGACATCAGATTGTACAGTTGTCTGGGGTGTAATGGAGAAGTATTTACTCACTGTAAAGTCAGAGTAGGTGATGGAGATGAGCTTGTTATTGCTGTTGTGCTCCTGCAGGGGTCTCGGAGGGGCCAAGGTTGCTTTGTAAGGTTTTACCCCCTGGAGAAAGATAAATTGTAACGTTCTCAAACTAAAAATCTGATTACTTGTAAATTCAAACTTAAGGCAACAGCGCCCTCTAGTGTGTGCGTGTAGTGTAACGGAAAATGTTGGGTTTTAAATGAAACTTCCAGGGCACACTGGAAACTGGAGTAGGTGGAGAAAATAGGACATGCAAACTCCGCACAGCAAGACTCCTGGTGTGGGAATCGGCTGTATTAACGCTTTTTTTCTCTCATTAGCATGACAACATATACTAGGGTTAGTTCATGAATAATGTGGAACCTACCATGGGTCTATTTCTACACTTACTCTGGCTGAAAGTGGCGGCTTCCCAGGTGCACACACAAACGTGCTGGACATCGAGCTGGGCACACTGCTGGAACTGTTGGTCCGCAATGATGCCTGATTAGTGGTCTTAAAAAAATAAACAGAAAATAAAAAGGTTAGAGTACAATAAAGCTGTATTTAAACATGTGACCAAATTCTCAAATGACTTTTACTCTAATTGTGGTACAAATGGGATTTGACCCAGGATCTTGCATGCGGGGAAGTGGGGACACCCAAGGGGATTCCGAGAATTTCTTCGCTTTCAGGTTTCATTAGTATGTGGTAATAAAATGGATGCATTCATTAGTGCCTGCAACGATGCCGCATGCGGTCGACTCTGGTGGACTGCAGTGACTGATAACTTAATACAAGTGTGTATGTTGATCTGTGGCACCTTCCGTATCTTGCTGGGGGTTGTGCTGCTGTTGGCTGGTCCATGAGGTCTCTTACTCGGGGTTTTAGACGGAGTCCCGTCTGCTTTCTTAGAAATCTGGAAATCAGAGAAAGTCAAGCAACATGTTGGCAAAACTTCATGCAGGAATTGGACAGGTCTGTGTGACCGCATTAATTCACTCACTCGTTCATTCTTTTCCTTATCCTTCTGCAAGCGATGTTCTTCCCACTGTTTAGAGATGTACTCCATCACCCTCTGTCCTTTCATCAGAAACGCAGAGCCTTTTCTCTTTTCCCAAGCTTCTACGCAGGATTTCAGATCTTCCTCCAACTGTACATGCAGACAAGCACACAATCATTTAGTGTCCTACAATTGCCTCACAACGAGGTAGTCTTGAGTTTAATTCCCAAGCTAAGAATCTTACTCCACGGAGTTTTCATGTACTTCCTGCGGGTACTCTGGTTTCCTCCCGCAGTCCAAAAACATGTACATTAGGTTGATTGGTGATTCTAAATTGGCCATAGGAGTGAATGAGAGTGGTTGTTTGTTCGTTCATGTGAGGCCCTGAGAAGGACTGGTGACATGTCCAGTGTGCCCCATGTGCGCTGGGATAGGTTCCAGCAGACCCCAGTGACCGTGAATTAGGGAATAAGAGGGTAAGAAGATGAATGAATAATTACCAAACAATATTATGAGATGGTTTTTGGGAGTGTAATAAAATGTGGATATTAAAATCAGTTTAAAAAAAAAATTTGAATGAGAAAATATCAAAGCAGATTCTAAGAAGATGAATGAATAATATGAAGTTTATCCCAGTGCAATTAGGGCAAAAGACGAATACACCCTGGACAGGTAGTCAGTTCATTGAAGGGCCACACATGGACAATCACACACAGTCACTCCTATGGGCAATTTACCATATCACCAATCAACCTATTGTCCTAAAGTTTTTGTACTGCAAGAAGAAACTGGAGTACCCAGATAAAACCCATGCAAGTATGGGTAGAACATGCAAACTCTGCATAGAAAAACACATGGTCCCAGAATCAAACTCGGGACCTTCTTGTTATGATTGAACAACAGATGAAAGGAAGGCACAGAGAATTGATAAATAGCTACATAATGGACTGTACGTCTGAAACATCCAATAATATTAAGCAGACTGCACAGCGACACCGGTGGTTTGTTCTGTACCTTAGGGAGCAGTTTCTGCACTTTAGCTCGGTCCTTGCTCTCCTTCAGTAAAGCTCCTCCTCTGTTGGAGAAGCGATTTGGATCTGCTGCTTTTCTCTGAATGAAAGAGTGAGTGATCAGTTCCATTGATCAGCATCTAAACATTGTGTCAATATCCTCGAAAAAGTACACACTAAACCTTTACCTCGAAATCCTGGAAGAGAACCCAATTCCGCTCCCATTTCTCAATGTTCTCTAGCAAAGGTTGGGCCTCTTGGAAAAACTGCTTCACTTTCATCAGCTCGCAGTCATGCAGGTTAAGCAGATCCTCTGTGTAATTAACTGCAAAACAACCAAAGTAAAAACACTGCGTCAAACCCGGTACAGACAAAAAGACCCCCATTCCGTGAGTGTCCCAGTATGAATACAAAATCAGGTTACCATCGCAGAAATGAAGATGAAAAGCTTCACGCTGTTGAGGACCAAACATGCACTTGTCCCAGAAGTCCACTAGCTCTTGTCGTACTTTATCTATTACTTCCTCCAGCTTTGACCTCTGAAGCAGCTCGAGATCATCCACCACACGCTGCCACTGCAACGCAAACAAGCAGAGAAAAAAAAAAAAAAAATGTTACGACCAAGTTATGGACAGAAAGATAGGAAAGAGGGAAGGAAGGGATAAGGAGTGGGCAAAGGTAGGAAAGAAACAAACAAGGGATAAAAGAATGGACAGGAAGAAATGCAGAAAGAAATAGATGGACAAATGTGGGACGAAAATGCAAACCACCACCACCAAAAATAACAATCACTTCTCAAAACACAGTAAATATCAAAACTTTAACCCACTTATTCCTTATTTTGGAGTGACACAACCAAAAAGTGCAGGAATCGAACCTGAAACCTTCTTCCTGTGAGGTAACCGTGCTAACCACTAAGCCAGAGCATCACCCTGCTACCAAATACTATTATTTATTAGGTCAATCTTAAAAGTTTGTACCCTTCGGATATCATCACAGAGTGGGTGCAAGGGCTCCAGTTGGAATTCCTCAGCCTCCTTGTCCGGACAGCTCAGGCGATTCCACAGACTGCAAGCGCGATCCTTCAGCTGCTTCCGGGATGCAAGCAGAGATTCCTTTTTCCTCTCCAGCTGCACGTAAAAACAGGGAAACTCTTAGCTTTCTTTCCTGAGACGTTGCAGCGGAGATGCATTTCCTGCAACCCGCATGTTACCTGACTGAGTAACAGCTCAAGAGCTTTGATGTTCTCATGTGTCAGCAGGAAGATATCCGCATCAGGACAGACAGACTCGCGTTCCAGACTGGTTTCAGGGTCGTGGCCCATCTCATCCATCAGGTTTCGGATGTCTTGACGGAGCCCAGAGAAAACTTTCACCCTGCTTTCCTTGAGAGAGAGAGAGAGAAGTGAGAGAAAAAGAATGAATGAGAGAGAAAGTAAGATAAAGAGAGTGAGAGAAAATGAAAGAGAGAGAGCGAGAGAGATGGTAGATTGAGGTTGAGCCTTCCAACAATCAATCAAGACCAAACCAATAGACGAGGATACTGCAGCCCCCAAGCAAAAGATTTGTTCACGAGATCATTGCAGAAAGAGACACGATGTGGATATGAGAGAAACGGTGATTGACCCCAGAGCACATGACATGGCTTACTTTTTCCTTGCTGAGCTGCTTGATGTGTTCCCGGAGCTCCTGCAGTTGGGTTTCAGAAGGTATGCTGCCAGTGGGGATGTAGTAAGGTGTAACACACAGCGTCATACACAGCTCCTCGTCCTCGTGCGTCAGATTCTTTAACTCTCTTAGACGCTCACTCTTTTCCTCCTGCAGAGCTTCCAGGCGACAACGCAGGTTCTTCTCCAGCTGAAGAACAGTCAGATCTTCCTCAACCTGGACAAGGTCACTGCACTGTAAATTCATTCATATATCCATCCATCCATCAACTCGCTTATTCTCTAATTCGGGGTCACAGGGGTTTGCTGGAGCCTATCCTAACGCACAAAGGGCAAGAGGCAGGGGTATACCCTGGACAGCTCGCCAGTCCATCGCTGGGCACAGACGGACGAACACCCCCCCCAAAAACACACACCCCCCTATTGGCAATTTTGACTCACCAATCAACCTAATGTACCAATTGATAATTTGTGCACACGTACTTACTTTATAAGGTTCGAGAGACAACTCGAGACACAGTGTCTCCAACTGTTTCCGAGTGGTAATGATGCTGGTCTTGATGCTGTGCCTCAGAGTTTCCTCTTCAGTGATCATGTTCTTCAGAAGAACCTTTATGCAACAAGGAAACAATTAACAGAATAAACCAAATACATATAAACATTAAAAAAAACCTCAGAGGTCAAAGTTCACAGCAAACACTTACCTCGACATATTTCTTAACTGCCTGCATCCTTTCAATCCTCTGGTCCTCCATGATCCCGATACTGTCCCAGATGTCCACCAGCTTTGCGATAGCATGATTGATGTCAGTTACAAGGGAATAAGCCAGGGCTTCACTGTAGAGGGAAAAACAAATCAATGTAGACGTGGTGGTAGTTTGTACATTTAAAAAAAGCAGTGTGGTGCGGTGGTGTAGTGGTTAGCACAGTCGCCTCGCAGCAAGAAGTTCTCAGGTTCAATTCCTGGAACTTTCAGTGTTTGCATGTTCTCCCTGTGAATGGTGATTCGACATTGCCCAGTGTGTGTTCGTCTATGTGTGGCCCCAAGATGGACTGGTGACCTCTCTAGGGTGTACCCCTGCCTCTAAATTTACGTGCATTGGGATAGGCTCCAGCTGACCCTATTGAACCCTAATAAGGGAGTTACATGCAAGATTACATGCAATATCTGTTTACAAGCATCCGCGTTTCAATCCGCGTTGTGTTCGGCCTGTGTTATTCTTCCTCTGATTGGATGAAGTCATTAACATTTTGATTGGTTTGGTAAAACAGTCAGGTTCAGTTCATTCGCCAATCAAAGCCATAGAGGGGCGGGTCTTTTGGACGTGACGCTCAGTAGCACTGACGGAAGAGTCGATTTGAAAAGATGGCGGGATTTAAATACGGATTCAGCCTTCAACTCGAAAACGAACGCGAAGAAAGGAATGCAGACCACATTAAAATAAATGGACGCCGGGACACAACCGGACGTTCCACTGAGGTGTCGATGCTGGACTTTGTCACCCCGTGCTGGTTCGATTAGTTAATCAGATTATTGATGAAACTTCGTTGTGCATGCGCAAACAAGCGCTCGCAAAAAACCTCCAAACCAATAGTTCAATATTTATTTATAAAACAGTTTAGAGTGGATACCGAAATAAGTGTTTAATCTAGAACGTTTGTTCTAGCTTAACATATATTTTAATTGTAAATTTGTTAAAAATTGCTTTCTATTAAACCAAATCAGTTATATATGTTCAGATAAACCAGATGGACTCATTCAAATTAAAGTTTCATCGATTAATTCTAACTAATTCGGGGTTCTTGGGAGGAGGGGTGTCTGCTGGAGTCTAGAAATGGGGCAAGAGGCAGGGGTACACACCCTGGACAGGTCACCAGTCCATCCTCGGACACATACCATTCAGACACACACATTCACTCCTATGGGCAATTTAGAATCAAAAAATCTAAAGTACATGTTTTTGGACTGTGGGAAGAAACCGAAGTACCCGGAGGAAACCCACGCAGGCGCGGGGACAACATACAAAGTCCGCGCAAGATCCCCCGCCAGGGAATCGAACCCGGGACCTTCTTGTGACTGTGCTATCCACTACGCCACCACGTGTTAGTGAAAAACACTAGTAAATAAATAATATTTAAAATAACGGTTAAGTGCTTATTATCGTTAATGTGACATAAATAATAAACATTAATTTACAAAACGCAATTTCTCAGACGAGTGGCTAGTAGAAGGTCTCTGGTTCGGGCCGGGGATCTTTCTGTGCGGAATCTGCATTTCCTCCGTGTATTCCGGCTTCCCCGAATTAAGGAATAAGCGGGTAAGAAGGTGAATGAATAATTTTTCAGACCATAAATATTCATTTGTTATATCATTGTCAACAACGTCATAGAAGGAAACATGACAACTTCCTGTTTATTTTATATCGTACAACGTCATAATGTCTCATTTTGAGTTTCTAAAAAATCCCTTAAATTATCCATAAAAAAAATCTAGATCATTTCACAAAAAAACCCCCCACCAGTTAAAACTTCCACTTAAATAAACCATAATCAAACTTAGGCTTTGTTTATATCGCTGTTGCGGGAAGTGGTGGTTTAGTGCACAAGATGGGTTCGAGTCCCAACTCCACCGAGCAATTACTGTGGACCCTTTAACCCGTTGTACAAAAGAGAACAAATGGATGAAAGAGTCTACCAAATACTGTAATAAATGTGAGGGGAAAGAAGCTGCCCTGTGATGGACTGGCGACCTGCCTCTTGCACTGGGATAGGCTCAATCATAGGAAAGAAGGCTTAGAAGACGAATGAATGAGCATTAAATATATAAAAATATCGTCATAAAAACTAAAAAAAAGGTTTTTATAATTTACGCTCATATCATTGTTCATATTAATCTAACACACTCCGACCAGTAGAAAGAACCATGAAACAGACCTCCTTCGACTCCCCATCATTCCCCCTCCGCTGTCGCACCAGCAGCAGAGAAAGTGCTTAAAGAAATCAATCCGATGTTTTCTGCCGGCGGCGACAGAGCAGCGCCTTCATCCACCGCGCTCAAATTCAAATTTGGTTTCTCTGTGTTTTCTTCGTCTTTTTCTTCCTCTTCCTCTTTTATGGCGTCCTGAAGCAACGCGCCTGATTTACTGCCCCCTACTGGTGGGAATTAAACGGATTCCCCGGATGTAGTGTATAGTTTCGAGTGCGTGGTGGTTTAGTCTTTAAACTTTTGACTTTTAAATGAATCATTTCGAATTAAAAGTCATAATTGATCTCATAATTATTATTTTTATAAAGTTTATTTTCTGTGTTTTTTTTAAGGTGGGTTGATGTTATAGTGGGTTCTGCTGGAGCAAAGGGCTTTTTACTTGTCTCTCTCTTGTTCTCTCTCAGTCTTTCACTTTCTCTGTCTAAATTATACCTGTCTGTCTGTATCTCTCTCGCTCTCTTTTTTACCTGTCTGTCTGTCTTTACCATAGACAGGTCACCAGTCCATCAAAGGCCACACACACACACACACTCCTATAGACAATTTCACCAACCAAACTAATGTACGTGTTTTGAACTGTAGGAGGAAACCGGAGTACCCAGAGAAAACCCATGCAATCCTGGGCAAAACATGCAACCTTTGGACCTTTTGGCCAGGAATAGAACCAGGAACCTTTCTAAGAGACCACTGGGCTAACCGATACACCACTGTGACACCAATTAACAAACCATAATATGTTTTTGTTCTATGTAGAAATAAGGTAGAACGTCTACCAGTCTCACCTTTCCTTACCATGCAGTGCTTTTCTGGCCTGTATTCCTGTGTGCAATTCAAAAAATGGCCACAAGTTTTTTAGGGCGCCATACAGGGGGTACAAAACATTTTCAATACCCGCCAGCAGCTGGCAGCACAAGGCTGTATTCTCAGTAACTTTGAACGCAGTTTTGTTTTGCCAACTGATGGTGTGTTTCATCATTCACCTGATTATACTGTCACTGGTTTAAATAATGAGAAGGAACCTATTTGCCTATCATATCCATGCAGGTGAACCCAGGTTTCCTCCTTATCCCCAAATGACTACCGACTGCTTTTGGCGCCCTCTGTCCTTGATTAAATTAACAGATACATGTACCCACACCTTCACAGAAGTCATTGTCATGAATTTCATTGATTATTTAATTCATTCATTCGCCTCACAACAAGAAAATCCCGGGTTTGTTTCTCAGGCCCGGGGTCCTTCTGTGCTGTTTGCATATTCTCCCCATGCTTGTGTAGGTTTTCTCTGGATATTCCGGTTTCCTTCTACAGTCCAAAAGCATGTACATTAGGTTGATTGGTGATTCTGAATTGCCCATAGGAGTGAGTATGTGTGGTTGTTTGTCTATGTGTGTCCCTGCGATGGACTGGCGACCTGCCTCCAGGATCTACCCCTGCCTCTCACTCTATGTCTGTCATGCTTCAGTTGTTCCTTCATCTTCTAACCTGCTTATTCTCTAATTTAATTTAGAATCACTAACTGGGAGGAAACTGGAGTACCCAGAGAAAACCCATGCAAGCACGGGTAGAACATTCCCAGAATTCAGGGTTTGGTTTTCAGGTCAGGATTTAAAGACTCACATTCATGTGTTTATCAGCAGGAGACTGGACTATTGGTATATACTCACTCCTGACTGACCTTCTCTATCACCCCCCCTTCTCTCTCTCTTTGTCTGTCTGTCTGTCTGTCTGTCTCTCTTTCTCTTTGTCTGTCTGTCTCTCTCTGTTTGTCTGTCTCTCTTTCTTTTTGTCTGTCTGTCTGTCTGTTTGTCTCTCTCTCACTCACTCACTCACTCACTCACTCACTCACTCACTCACTCACTCACTCACTCACTCACTCACTCACT